>JAPSGF010000028.1:6104099-6157583 GCA_035772895.1 Perdix hodgsoniae | reverse complement strand
AAAATAAAAATAAAAATAAAAATAAAAATAAAAATAAAAATAAAAATAAAAATAAAAATAAAAATAAAAATAAAAATAAAAAATTGGGAATTTTGGCTTAAGAGAACATAAAATACACGTAATGCAGATTCAAGAATGTTTTCAACACATTGTCATAACATGTCTATAGACAAATTTGAAACATTTTTACAAAGCAAGATTAAAACCTCTACTGATTTGATTACTTCTGCGTCATCTCTTAACTCACCTATACAATTTGTGTTGTTCATCTTTCTTAATAGAGAAGTTCAGTTTCTCCCAACTGAGACGAACAATTTTCACTTTCTTTTGAACATCTCAGACTTTAGTAGGTGGAAATTAGAGGTTCATTTGATTCAAACTTCGAATTTGTATTACCATTATGTCCTAACTCTAAAAGACAAATAATTAGTGTTGTAGAGTAATTGAAGTTTAAGTTTTATATGAAGATAAAGGGTAAAAAGGAGAAATGCTTTAGTCAATTTTTCGTATATGAAAGATGTTCCATTTTTCACCCTTTGAAAAATGAGTGATTTTTTTCCTGAGAAATGAGTGTGTAAAAAAATCCTCCTATGAGAAATTTGCAACTATTAATTAAAATTCACATCAGAATTTTCTATGCATTAAAAATTACATGTATTGATGTTTTCTTTGCTGAAAAGAGGAACTTGGTATTAAAGGATATTTGGTATTAAAGGTAGTTCCTCTTTGAATCATTATTCATTTACATATCTGTAAAACAGGAGCACTTGAGGAGACCCTATGATTTGATTAATTAATTCCTTTTATAGGTTAATGTTTTGCCATTATACATCAAAGATGAATATTTAGTTCATTTTTTAAAAAGCGCTTCCAGTGGAAGACAACACCTTCTACGATCTATTCCAGTGTGATACTGCCCCTGTGTTGGAATCTTTTACAATGGCAAAACTAAGTTTTTCTACTGCTTCAATCCATTACTTTATATCTCATTCCTTGCAGACATGAAAAGCAGGATGCGCCTAATACTTGTTTGCTAGTCTACTAAGCACTAAATTTTTCATTTCTTCCTTTAGTAACTATGATTTTGTTTGTCTTTATCAGTCATAGCTCCTAGTCCTTGTATAATATTCTATTTTCTGAACTGTTAAATAATCAAATGTCTAAGGTGCAACATTTCAAAACAAAACTAATGCTCCTATGTTTGTCTCTGAATAGCCTTTTCATTATTTAAATAACTTTATATTGCTTTTGTTAACATAATTTCTTATTTCTCATGCCAAAAGTTTGGTGGATCAGAGGTTACTTACAGTCAGATGTATAAATTTTGCTAACAATATATGTTAAAAGCAACATTCCACATAAGTACACATATATATTATTTTATGTGTCTGTAAATGCAAGTACTTTTCACCACATTTTCCCACATATAACAGTGTTACATCTGTTCCTTTTAGATATTCATGGTTAAACTAAGACTTAAAATAACTATACAGAAACCAAAGATGACATTTGAAAGACCATTTTCTTTCTGCCGCTATGATGATACCAACTGAAAACAGGGCAAAGGTGTCATTTTTAAATCTAGATTTAAATTTTTAAATCTAGATTTAAAAATAAATCCAACTGATTAAAATTGTTGCCATTGTCTCAAAGCAATGGCAGATTATTACCTGGAAAGCTTGAATCCTATATGAAATTCTACTTTGAATAGGTATAACTCTTTAGCTTCAATATGACATTACATTTCAAGACCTTTTTTTGTACCACAGTATTTTAGCCTGCAGGTTGTTTAGTGTGGAAAATGAGGTAGTATGCTGGAATTAGGTTTCAAAACTTCAGCTTGACATATAAAGTGCACAATACACTATAAAAAGAATACAGAAGATAACTTTTGACTTAAGCCAAAATGAGACAGGGTCCAGTGTGATTAGCATTAACCAAATGGAAATAGCTATTAGAAATTAGTAGTTTGTGTAGTTGTCAAAGTACATAAACAAAATCTTGCTAGAGGCATTAAGTGTCACAAACCACCTTTTGTTCATTCTATTACCAAAGGACTGGCAATGAATGACAGCTTTTGCAATCCTTGATTTTCTTTGATGGATGTGAAAGGAGAAAATGCAGAATTTGTCACATTGTGAGCATAATAATAGGATAGGTTGCCCCAGCTAGTGACTGGAAAGACCAAAGCTTCTGCAAGGTATTGTATTCAGATGAAGAAGAATCACAAAACACATCAGTGCATTAAGAAAGTAAGTATTAGAATGCATATTAAACTATAAGGAGTAATAGGCAAAACTATCATTTTTTTTGCTCCTAGGTGACTTGCCTGATTTACAATAATCACTCATTTGAAACAAAACTCTACAGTAAAGCATTTTTAAAGTATACTAGATGATTTTCAAATTTTTAATCAATGTTTTCTTCCAAAACCTTCTAGAAGACACTCTGGAAAAAAACAACTACAAATACCCATATTGCTTGAAAATTTTCAAAATCTGGAAACATAGTAAAACAACTAGTGTCATGAAACAAAATATCAAGGCAAAAAAAGATGATTGAGGAATTGGAGCTCAATGATAATAAAGCAGTTAACAATTTTATATAAACAGTTCTTAGGCATTTTCCTGATGTTTCTGAATCCTAGGGTCAGTAGTTTCAAGTTAGTGGAGGAAAGAGTGTGAAGGATAATGGGGTAAATTTTCATGCTCACTAATCCTTAATTAATGAACGAATATAATGTTGATCATTTCTTCTTTCACATTACTTTCTCTGCTGCAGACTTGTAGGATACTTAGTTGCATCACTTCTTAATCACTGCAGCTCCAGGCTGCCTCCAGATTGCCCATTCCTGACCTACTGATTTGTAAGCACAACATCCACCAAGGTAGTTTTTCTTGTAGGATTCTCAGTTATTTGTGGTAGGAAGTCTTCATCAGGGCATCTAAGAAATCTTCTAAATTGTTTGTTGTGTTGTTCTGCCTCTATTAGCTGTTCTGGACCACATAAAACTGACTGCAATAGGCAGTGTTAAGGCTCAAAATTTTGGGACAAAGGGAAAGCGGTGCGGCACCGCACAGTACAAAGAGCTTGATTTATCTAGTCCAGATTAAAAATAGGTGTTGTTTCCATATATGGCAAAGAAGCATTACTACTTCTACAAAATAAATAAATAAATAAATAGATAGATAGATAACAGAAGTCTAAGATGTATTAGTTCCATCTTTTTCCAAAGGAAAGAAAATTACTGAGATATATATAATGATCAACATTATATTCGTTCATTAATTAAGGATTAGTGAGCATGAGGTAGGTAGAGACAGCTTTTTTTTTTTTTTTTTTTTTTTTTTGTAGAAAGGTTTATGAAAATACCTCTTTAGCTTGTGTGCTGTAAAAATTATCAGAATTAAAAGAATGACCATAGTTCCTAGCACTTAAGATGTGACATAGATTTCTCAAGAGATTTCTACATATTGGTATATCTAGCTTTCTGTGCACCTTGGCAGAAACCTTTGTAATTGCCTTCAAAAATATCTTTAGTTATTGTAGACCTGTTTTACCTGTATGTAGGGCATAGTAATTTGTAAAAGGAAAGATGCAAATAAGCTAACAGAAACTATAGGTGTGTTTGTCAACAATAACTTTTGATATAAAAAGCTGGAAGTAAGATGACTAACTTGCCTGAAAATAGCTATAGTACAACTACTACTCCTTAGCTGGTCTTCAGGATATACTGGATATATTGGCTTGCATCGTCATTATTTCCTGTAGCTTTTTCAACTAAGACACAGTGAGACATTCTTAAGAATTTGAAATACCTTTTTTTTCAGATATCACATTGTAGAGAGAGGATAACAAAATACACATTTTAAATTGCATCATTTGATATGTTAAATGTCAGAAAACACTCAATAGATAAAATTGGATGGATCCTGATAGTACTTAAATTTGTTTTCATCCTACGAAACTCAAAACAGTTTTGTTTCAAAAATGGTGAAAATGAGATCACAAACACAACCGTTTGGGTGAGAAAAGATCAAACAAGATAACTACTTAATTATTGTCTCTGTGTCTCTAACAACACTTAGAATAAATTTTAAAAAAGTACAGAATGTTATTTGGTTCTATTCTGTGTATATGTTTACATTCGGTTGTGGCAGTTTTATATGGAAATGAATTACCAGAATTCCTAGGATGTATAATTTAGAATGTTTATTCCAGGAACAATGCCATGAAGCACCTAATCAGCAGGTGGATGAAACTGAACAAGAATAGGCAAATTTATCCTTTTGAAAAACAAATCTAACTGATTTTGCTCAGGGGACAGCAAATTTTCAGTCTTCTCACCACCCTCAAACGGAAGATAAAACCTTTCACAGAATCACAGAATCACAGAATCACAGAATGGCCAGGGTTGGAAGGGACCTCAAGGATCATGAATCTCCAACCCCTCTGCCATATGCAAGCCACCAACCTCCACATTTAATCCTAGACCAGGCTGCCCGGAGCCCCACCCAATCTGGCCTTGAACACCACCAGGGACAGAATTGTTCACTGTTTACCTTCTTTCATCATGGCTCACTTACCCCTTTTTTCTTCATAATAAAATTTTAATCCTTTGGATATTTTCTTCAGTTTATGCCACATCTGCTCTCAACTTCAGCAAGTAGATAAGAAAACACTTCCCTCTAACTTCTATTTTAGCTTTTTATTATGTGTATTTCCTCCTTAAAAATGAGGCTCAAGGGATGGTCCAGTTCTGCAGTTGTAACACGGGTATCCATCCAAAGTAGGCTAGAATTTGACGGATATGTCTCTACTATTTTGAATTTCTACACCTCATTTTGGATACTGTTAATGCATGTCAGAAATAGATATCAAGCAACAGTAGGAAACGGTCAATGACAACCTTCTGCAAAACTGAATGGTAAAGAAGCCTGATCAGGAGGTCCACTAGAAACTTACACTCTCTATCATTTTCCACGT
Organism: Perdix hodgsoniae; assembly: GCA_035772895.1. Taxonomy (NCBI): domain Eukaryota; kingdom Metazoa; phylum Chordata; class Aves; order Galliformes; family Phasianidae; genus Perdix; species Perdix hodgsoniae. The sequence goes on along the minus strand of JAPSGF010000028.1, from coordinate 6,152,597 downwards.
ATTGCATATCTTCAAAGGCAGTGGCTGTTGTGTTACACTTCTGAAGATTAGATTGCATTGATTTCACAAGCAAGTCAGTACAGGTAACAACACTAACTCTTTTTTTGATACTATTTTTTTATATAATGACTCTTGTGTACTCTTTTTTTTTTTTTTTTTTTTTAAATATAATTACTCTATTATAGCCACTGTTTGAACACTTAAACAGAGTGAATCCAGACATTCAGAAATTACTATGGTGGGATGCAACCCCCTTAGTTAGAGTATATTCACTACAACAGACTGGAAGCTTTGTCTGGCATTAGGATCATACCATTTATGGCAGAATATTAACATATTGAAATAATTTATAATGGTATATTCAGAAAGGTTTGAGTTTCTTTCAAGCATATAAATACATTTTCTTGGAGTGCAAACATTTTTTCGCAGAACAAGTAAAGACAATGTGTATGTTTATTCAGAATGTCAGTCACTGGAAAACTGGAAGACCATAACCTGAATTGATACCAATGAAGATATTGCTCTGCAGTGGAACTGTGCTGCACACATATATTGTTTTAATAATTTTATTGAATTCATTACTACTTCAGAAGATGAGGTCTAACAGTCTATAGAGTAAACAACTTAAATCAGTGTGCAGAAAGATTAAAAAGTTGTCACCTCCTGACATGTCTACTTCATTTCATCACTATTTTGTAGTCTTTCTCCTGGTTGAATTATACATATTGAATAAATGAGTATTGCAAATATATACAAGAAAACTTATTCTTCAGTCTATCTGAAAATCATTTTGAAGTTTCAGAAAAAGATTATATGCTACAGAGAATGAATAAACAAATTTAATGCTGTTTTATAAATCTATTGCATATCTTAAGTAAGGAAAGAAAAATGAAAGAATTCATTAAATTATAATTTTTTAAATGTAATAATAGCGAAACTAGTTTGAATTTTTCAGCTCTGGAAGAAAGCTAAGAGTCAAATTTAATATGGGTCACAGATTATCTGTTGTACCATCTGCCACAGAATCCATACAGACAAAATAGACAAAAAGGACTAATGTCATTGAGAACACATATAAAAGTAAAACTACAAAAGAGCATATTTCTCATACAGTGCTTGTAAAGAAAATGCTCAGGCCTCTTCCTTTAGGCAATTTAAAGAGAGTAACATTGTCAATAAAAATATTGTTCCAATATCTGCCTAGTCATGTTACTGTAACCATAACTATAAATCAATTTAGAGCAAGCAAAGCTGTCAAGCAAGCTTCTCCCAGCTTTTTCTTTCCTGGCAATAAAATTGGCAAATAACAAATATCTTAATTATGATCTTCTTTACATGACTGTAAATCAGGAGTAGTTGAAATCAATATATTTACTTCTGATTTATAAATATAAACTGTGTGCATGGCATACAATTTTTCTAACACAGATCTATACTTACTCTCTTCAAAGGAAAAAAATCAATTGATAAAACCTTGTGTCTGTAAAATATAGCTATATAGCTAACCTTTCCTATGGTTTATATAACATTTCTTTTTGTCCTCATTTTTATGTAAGATAACATAATTTAAAAAATATATTTTCACAATATCAAACTTTAGAACTGTGGACCTGAAATAGATTATTTTATTTGAGGAAAGGAAAATGGCAGCCAACACAAGAATAATTTCACTAATATTTTTAATAAACTAAAATAGTTACAGAAAAGTAAAAAATGAACTTCTGTTTTTCAAAACAGTAAAGGTTAGCATAATGACATGACTGTGTACTTAGTGTTGTGATAATAATCTCAGTGGTTACCTAAAGGAAGAAATAGTTGCAGCACTGAAAAGCAAGAGGAAGGATGAAAGCAGATCTTGTTCTCAAGCCATGACTGTCCTTTCATGACAAAACAGAGCAGCCTAAATGATGCTTCTGTAAGATACTTCTGCTGATAATGACTCCAACATAGCTGAGGCTATTTATGAAAAATAAGAGAAGTACTGTCCACATAATAAATAAATAAATAAATAAATAAATAAATAAATAAATAAATAAATAAATAATAAACAGTCTTCAATGTAGAGGTAATCAAGTATCATTTTACCTGTCACATTATTTAGCTCAGCAGCAGTTTGTCTGAGTCTTTGTCATATCAAAAAATAACTGAGGTAAAGGATAGACACTTGCTTGATACAGAAGGGACTAATTTTTGGTGGAAGTCCTACTATTTCAAAGAGAATAATAAGACTGTTCTACCATCTCAAAGAGAATAATAAGATTGAATAAACTTATGAGGGAATATAATTTCTCCCCACTAGCACTAAAGCTGAATTCACTGTGTTTACCTAAGCCCAACACTGAGACTATGAGAAGAAATATTACAGAAGTACAATTATTCAATTAGAAGCTAGAATACTCAGATGTTTACTATAAACCTGAAATTGGATAGTGAGAAATAGAGCAATTACAAACTTACATAATAGCTAAAAGCAACTGGGAGGTGTCTCTGCAAACAAACAAACAAACAAACAAACAAAAACCTGTAAATGCATATAAAGAGATTTGTAGTAGTTTATCGTGCAGACTAAGTCCACAGTTTTTAATAGACAAGCATTTATTTTACTGGAGTTTCTAGAACAGATTAATTTCACATTTTATCTGTGTAAAGAAAGAAAAAATAGTAGTTTTGTTAAGTCAGACAAAAATTATTAAAATACCTAAGAAATACATCAGATTATATAGTATAGAATCATAGAATACGTATTCCTATGCAGTTCCTCCTGACCCTGGAATCGTTTCCTATTCTTTTCTTCTAATATCTCAGAAGGGCAAGTCCTGATTTCTCACATTTTATTGAAGTTGCAGTTATTCATTGAAGGAAAAGGAAGAACTGAATCATTTGTCTGAACAACAATGTAATGGGGATATCAATTGTCATGTGCAAAGAGCAGAATGTTCAATCAGTACATGAGCTGGTAAGTTGATTGTTACTTTTTAATTCCAAAATATATTAAACATTTAATTAATATATGCCTTTATAAACATGTTTAGTAATTAATTAAAATAATACAGTTAAAAGCTGCAAACATTTTTCAAGGTAGTGTTGTCTGTTGATTAACTCATTGATGTTGAACTCCTAGAAATCTGGCAATGCTACACTACTCATATAGCATTTTTAAATATGAAAATATAGGGCTGATCTTCCTTTGGGTAGTAGCACTTGTCAATTAGAAAGGGTAAGAAAGACTTCAAAGTAGGAGGATTTACAGCTTTCAACGTCTACATGCAAAGACAGATATGATTACTTATTATAATACAGTGACAGCAAGATTCTTCTGCTAAGCAACCCTGAGCAGACTGTTTTAAGGAACAATGACATGTCACGTGTTGAACTGAAGAACAAGCCAAAACAGAGTTCCTTATAAGTAAGTGCTTACTGGGATAAATTCAATCGCTAAAGAATAACTATGTAATAGCTCAATGAAATAGTATACACAAATACTACTTCACCGCTTTACCACTTCACTACTACCTTTGCTCAATTCCAGTGGGAATAAATGTGATTAATGTATTTTATATCCTTATTTATATCCACATCATTTATGCATAGGCAAGAAAAAAAAAAACAAACAAACTCTGATAAATAAATAATTATATATATTAGTATTTCAGCTGTCTGTGACATAATTATATGTATACTTATTCACTGTATTGACCAAAAAAAATGGATATTATGGAATCAGTGACTGTGAGAAGAATGCATAGGTACAGAGTTTATCCAACAAGTCAATAAGGAATCTAAGTGACTGCTAATTCTTTTATTTGATATTGGGCAAGCGTCATGATGTGGTATTCAGCACAGTTTTATTTCCACTAGAGTGGCTGAGAAGTCAGTAAAAGGTTTAATGAAGACTTTCATGCAATGAAGGACAAAGAGAAAGCTAGAAGGCTTTTCCCATATTCAAGTGACCTCTTCCAGTTAGACTTGTAGATTGTCATCAAAGTATGTAAACAGACCAAAGTGGTGTTCTTGCATATGCAGAGACTTGATTTTTTTGTGCCTGTTAACTTCTACAGACATTTTTGTAATCAGGAATTACATCTAAAATGCCTGTTAAAGTGAATGTCTCCATCAAGATTTTCCAGTTGCACTTGCAAGTGTCCCACAATTTAAACACAAAAGCAATTTCTTTTTGCTAGCATATAGTATAATATGTATGTATGTATGTATAGTACACTTCATATACATACTGCACAAGCTTGCTACAAATTAACTGAATACAGTTACTTTTGCAAAACAAATGAACAAACAAGGAGTTTTTATCTAGAAAATATGATGAAACAAATCCTTTGGATTAGCCTGCATTCAGAGAAGTAATTCTGTACATAACTCCTGTTGTATGTACTACAGCTCTATGCAAATTTTTGGAGAAATATTCCTCAGCAAAGCAGTTACTTCCTTTGTGATCTCATTCACCCAATGCCCACTTCATTACATGATGAAATTCCCATCAGAAATCTTTTGATATCTTAGTTTAAAGAATGAGGTTAAAGAAAACTTTAGGAAGCATTATACCAGCGCAAGACAAAATAGTATCAGCCTTTTAAATCCCTGTATACTAGCCCAATAGCCATAATGATTTTCCAAATGCTTCATGAACAAAACTAAGTAAATACACAAGTGGATGAAATTCCAATAAGGAAAAAAATATTCACTGTAGATCCTAGATTATACAGTTGCAATATTGACATGATTTTGTAAACAGCTGAAACATCTTAAAATAAGCTTATGTTTCACTAGCCACAAAGGTTTTTGTTGTTGGTTTTTCTTTCAGAAATGTTTCCTAAATATATAGATAGTCCCAGTAAAACATTATGTTTACTCATTGAAAAATAATAGTATGTGCAATAACTAAAAATCTCTAGTTGCATTTAGAATGACTCCAGAAATGAAGCAACTGCTTCAGTTTTTGCCATTCAATTGTTAATGTGTAATATTAATACCATGATACAGACATCTAAACTTGCTTAACTGAAACAAATATTTCATTGTATATAGTCTTTTCAGAAGGGATGAAAATCTTCAGTCATGCCCATGTAACTCACTCACATCATATATTGATTTACTGAAATGTTTCATGTATCTTCAAGTTAAGATGAAAATATGAGCAGATCAGACCTTAAAACTTCAGATAATTTTAGCACCATAAGATTCTTTTATTTCTATATGGAACTCTGAAATATGAAACTGAAGAATTACTGATGAGATCAATGGCTTCTATACCAAAATGGAAATTGGATGTTTGTTTTCCATGTTTTTTTTCAGCATGTTGATTATGAAAAGAATGCAAGATAGTATCCAAGATAGAAGTGTATATTAGGAGTCAAGAACCACAGTTAATTTCCAGATTAATTTCCACACAAGATACTTATTGAATCTAAGGAGTTTTTTAATTTCAGGTTCAAAGAGATGAATAGCCTAAACAATCTTTTCATCCATCAGCCATTATTTCATCCATCAGGCATAACAACTTGAAGCTTTGTGAATCTTCTTGGTTCACAAATTAAGAATATACTTCTTTAAAGCTGCTTTCTATGAAACATCAGGAAAAAAAGAAAGAAAGAAAGAAAGAAAGAAAGAAAGAAAGAAAGAAAGAAAGAAGAAAAAAGGAGAAAGAAAACAAAAAAAAGAAAAAAAAGAAAGTAAAAGAAAAAAGAAAAAGAAAGAAGAAAAAAGAAAAAAAGAGCAGCAGCAGCAGGTTTTACTCCTATATACAAAAATTTGGCATTCATGTTCTGTGATCAGTATCTTGACTCTGCTTCTTCTGGAGGCAGTCCAAATGTGAACAAAGCTGTGAAGCTTCAAAATTGCAATTCATTGTAGCATTGGCTTTCTACATAAATACTTGGAAATATTTACTTACCATATGTATTAATGTATTACTTATGTATGGGAGGAGTTACATACTTATGTATGGGAGGAGTTACAGGAGGTCATATTTTTACAGAATTGAATTAATACTTCTTTATATCCTTGCAGCTCATCTGGCATGAGCAGCATGGACAATATTATGAAGACTCAAAGGATAACTCAAAAAAAAAACCAAAAAACCTCAAAAAAACTCTCATTACATCCAAAAATGTGTTTCCTAGTAGTATAATCAAATCAGTTTCACTTATAAATCAATCATATCCATTAACAACAGGTATACGAGTAGCATTCCGTTGTTTGAACAAGATGTACTTGAGTTTGGGAAGCAATAAAATATGGGTGATGTTTTGATTTGGGCTATTTTCTTTTGCCTTCTTTTGTTCTGATTTGATTTGTTTTTAGATTAAGCTAATGAGCAGAAAAAGCTGCTACTGTTTTAAGGAATTATGCAATGCACTGTACAATGGAAAAGAAATCAACTAGGAAGATAGAATCACAGATACATTAGTGGACAGAAGGCAAAATGAAGAGATGGAAAAGGAAATGAATAATAATGATTTTTCCACAGCTAATTTCTTCCACTGGATTCTAATCATCCATTTAATGTTTTAAAAGAGTTCTTACAGAACGTGGTGAATCATGTCTAATGAATAGTGATGAGAATCACCTCATTAATGACCTTAGCAGGTGAAACTAATATTTAAGGAGAATTGTTATCTTGCTAGATTGATTAAATTGATCCAAATTGCAACTAGTTACATACTAATTTGGTACATGTTTTCTTGCAAATAGTGAGAATTGAAACAGTTTTAAGGAGTGTAATGGCAAAATCAACTAATTTTGATACTTCTCTGATCATTTCTAGACAATTCTCTAAAGAAGTGGTACCTCAAGAGTTTTCTTTATCTGCAGTTTTATTAAACAATAATTTCTAGAGGGGTCCCCTGCACCTTCTCTTTCTTTGAAGTTTTATTTTCCCAGCACCAGAGGATTACTTGGACATCTGAAGTATGGAAGGATATTCAGATATTTCAGATTCTATTTTTTTTTCTAAATTGAAAAATATTTTATTTTATTCCACAAGTATAATTGTTTTTATCAATTCAGAAATTTTAACCAAATAAAAATTAATTATATTATTTTCTCAATATCAGGTTTTTGAGTAAAGCTTACATTCAATCTGTATTCACCAGATTTCTCTTGATTGATTTTGCTCTGAGTTTCTTCCTGGCAGGCAAATACAGTATGTAATCCGTTTTGTAGCATTTTCAGTAGTCTTCAGTAGGAATTCAACAAATTTCACAATGCTGCATTGGCTCTCAGGAGGTGTAATATTTTAAATCTATTCTTTCACCAATCAAAAATATTTTCTGGGGAAAAAGAACAAATAGCACAAAACCAATCCTCCATTACACTGTTTAAAGTATTCAGTATTTAAAATAAGCTCATATACCACAAAGACTCAAAATACAATTAGTGGCTTTTTCTTTTTCTCTCTAAAACTACTCAGCTACACTTCAGCGAGATGTATCATTTTAGTGGGTCAAACACAAACTATGGTTTCAACTTTGATGAATACTAGAAATACTGTGGTTTTGTGATTCCTGATCAAAATCATCAATAATTTAGCAATAAAATGCAAATAAATCCTGTTTTATCTTCAATAGACAGCTAGAAGTGCACCTAGGAAATTTCTTCTACAGAATTTCTAGTTAACAAACAAAAACCTTTTTCTTATTTTTATTTTTTTCATTTGGTAGAAAATGTCAGTTAAGAAACTGTCAGGAAATATAATCTGTCTCAAACAAACAAACAAACAAACAACAACAACAACAAAACCCTGCAAAATTAAGAGACATCAAATGACTAGTCAATCCTTTGGCTATATTTGGTTTAGCACATCTCTTCAGTCAATAACATCATGCATCAAACGTTCTAGATTTTAGGAGTACATTCTATGAAAGTACAGATAGGAATATAAAAACCTTCACAGCTGCTTCTCAGATGTTCATTACAAGCTGTAAAAAATCCAAATCCCCATACTGCTGCATGAGACACCAGTGCAACCTTTAATATGAACAGAGCTGCAGTTTTTAATACAAGCTTAAGTATCTTTAATCAAAAATATTTCATGAAGAATTATATGGACTTATTCAGATCTATAGACCCACAGATCAGTATTGAATTGTAAATATTCATACAGAATGAAAATCAGTGCTGCGTGTATCAGTACCTTGTAAACCATATCTTATTCTGTGCTTCTATTAAAGTCCTGGTTATTCTGTTTTCATGAGAATGCATAAGTGCAGAGAAAAGCTCATTAATGTTACTGCTTATGGCTCATAAATTGAGAAAATAAATAATAATTTATAATCTAAATCTTTGAAATTCTCAAGGATGATAACAAGCAACATATCAATGATCTAGAGTAGTGTTAAGACTACATTTCTGATAATTTTCCAGAAGAGAATGCAATAGTCTTCTTCTTTTCTTTTTTTTTTTTCTCCCAAACAAAACCACTGTTCTACTTGTGCATATCCACTATAGTACATTTTCTAAAACAGTAGTTTGAAAAACACAATTTAAAGACACATAGACTCTCTATTTTGTTTAGCTTGTAATCAGTGAGTACTGGAAATTCCAGTGTACTTTATCTATGACCCAAAGTAAATACTTTTTTCAGAACAAAAGCTGATATAGAGGGGTGAGTTTGATTTCTCATTACACAATTCCAGAAGAACAACTACATCCTTAAACACAGCAAGATTTGTAGTGAAATCTAAGTTGAAAATTGAAGGTGACAAAGAACAATTAAATGTTCTGTATATATTAATAAAATAATTGAAAGTATTTCATTAGTTGCCAGGAAAAGTATTTCATTAGTTGCCATGAAAATGCATTGCTAGTGCTTGTATTTATCATCGTTCATCTACCAAGATCTTTGCCCTGTTTACCATGTCAGCAGCATTAGCATTTATACCCTGTTAGTTGCCTGCCAAATTTTGTGGCTGCAGTACAATTTAAAATCCTGACAATACACTTAGTTATATATTTATTAGTTAAAGAATAGCCCCTCTGCTTTTTTTTTTTTTATATCACCCAAATAAAATGGTTTAATTAGATTTCTAATGAAAAACACCATTAAGTGATAAGAGCTTTGTTCTTGATATTTGCTAGTAGACTGCAGATAGCAGGAAATACCATCCAGCAGCTTCAATATTCTGGGTATTATAATTTGAGTCAGAAAATACTTCTGGTTGCAAAGAACCAACGGAGATCTGGAGTCTAGTCTCCTACCCAAAACAAGGACCAGAACAGGTTGCTTAGGACTTTATCCAGTTGGGTCTTAAATACCTTCCAAGAATGAAATCTACATGATCTCTTCAGACAGCCTCTTCCACCATTTGACAGTCTTCAGGGTGAAAATATTTTCCTCATTTGCTGAATGAAACTCCTGGTGTTTTTGTTGTCTTATCCTCCCAGTGTGCACCACTGAAAGAGACAGGTTTCATCTTCTTGCTTTTCCTTGTCTGAGAAGTAACAAGCAAGAAGCAACCTTCTTCCAACTGAACAACCCCAATTCCCCAAGTTTCTCCCTACAGGGTGTTAAATGGTTTACAGGCTAGTTCAGCCTGGTCCTGTGACTAGCAAGGCAGAGGTTCCCACAGATCTGTGATCTGGAAAAGGGAAATAGAGGAAAAGTGTTGAAAGATGGACCCAAAAAGAAAACAGCAGAAATGACCTGAGGAGAAACAAACTATTTTACTAAATAAGATATCGGAATGCAAGATAACACACTAATAATACAATATACTCCAATTAGAATTGAGGCTAATAAATCAAATTACATGAGATAGTGTTTGTAAGTTGAAGGCCTTACTGTAATGCTGTGACAAGACAAGCAACAGAGGTGAGCCAGACAATCAGAAACAAGAGTCCAGTGAAGGATTTTTATCTTTTCCCCCTGGGCAGAAATGATAACAGATTAGCAAACAGTCCTTTGGGGACTGTAGCAGTTCTTCTCTTCCAGGGCAGATACCTGGGCATGGAGCATAAACTCTTTAACTCCCCATGCACTACATGATGTTATGATACGGTATGCCGATAACCAAAAATCATAAAACCATGACACAGTGCAAATGCTGACCAGCTTAGTCTTCCACTGGTCTTGCTCCCTTTGCTCAGTGGCTTTTTTGTACTAGGGTGGGATGTACTGGGGAGTGTTAAAAATGGACAGATTATCAGGATGGAATCTCATGAGTGCTGAGATGTGAGGGATAGTCCCTCCCTTTGATGTTGTGGCTGTGCCCTTGCAAGTACTGGCTGGGTGCTGATGTCTCTCTGAATCTCTGAAAGATCACAGATCATGCACAGTGTGGGTCAGCCAAGGCTCCCACAAAGCTTCTCTTAATCAGAAAGGCTCCAGACTGTGTGTTTGCACTGCTACTCTCTGGCAAGGGGCAGTACCTTGTATTTGCCCTTGTTGCATTTCTTGAAGTTTCTATTTGTCCATTCCTCCAGTCTAAGTCCGTCTGGATAGCAGCTCTCATTTCCAGCAAGTTGTCTCACTCCTCTAAATAACCATCATCTATAAATATGGTGAGTGTCCTCCATTACCTTGTCCCATTCATTGATAAAGAAGTTACACAAGTGAGTCTACAACTTAGTTCTCTGCAGCATTCTTCTTCTCACAGATCTATAAACTGCTACCCTCTCATCCCAGCTATAGACTGACCCCGTGTTTGGCCAACTAGTTATCTGCCCATCTTGAGATGCTGTCAAAAATCTTTCTGAAGTTGAGGTAAATAATATGCATTGCTATCTCTTACCCACTAATCCAAGTGTTTTGTTGCAGAACAGTTATGTTGATTAGGTATGATTTAATCTTGTTACTTAACAAGAGTATAATAAGGCAAAAAAAATTAACAAAAAACTTGAAGTCAAAGAAAGCATTGAGTATTTCAGTCTTATCTTCCTTCTATTGCCGGTTAACTAATCCTTCCCATTCATCAACAGACATAATTATTTCTCTTTCAGTCTTTCACTATTAACGTAGAAGACACTCATCTTGTTGCCCTTGAATTCATTTGCAATTGCCGGCTTTTTGGGAGCTTTTTCCTGACACAATTCCTACATTCTCTGACAAGGTTTCTAAATTCCTCTTTTATAGTCTATCTCTGTTTCCACTTTTTGCATATACAGACTTTTAGCAAAGGATTTTCATCACAGTCCGCTGCTTACACAGGCTACTCTACTTCCACTTATCCTTATGACTGTCCAAATTGACTGTTTTTATGTCCTTAAAGATCTGTCAACTTCCTTCATTTTCTTTACCCTTCAGATCTATCTCTCACACAGCTCTATCCAAAGTTTGAATAAGCTGTAGTCCGCTAAACAGATGTTCAGGGCATACACTCTGCTTCTCTCCTTTCTTACTCTCCTTAGTATTCTCAGCTTCTCTGTTTCATGGTTACTACAGACAAGCTGCCATGGGATGTATCATCAAACAGTTTTTTCTAAGTGAATAGCAGATCCAGGTTGATATATCCAAAAAGCAACACCAGCAGCTTCTGGAAATATCTACTTTTCTTTCCTTCTAGAAGGTGTTAAGGATGTCAAACCCTTCCAGAAGCATCAATCTGTAATCCCAAGACTTCTCAAGTCATTTTGAGAAGGCTTTGCCCACTTCTTCTCCCTAATCCATTTGTTATACCCTTTCATGATGCTGTCAACTCTCACTGATCTTTCCTTTGTTCTTGAACATCAAGCTCTTAGACAGTCCATCCCACAAAAAAATCCATACATCCATGTTTCTCTTTACCACAGAGGGAAACTTCTTTCCCAACTTTCCTGCTTTTCCTGATGAGCTTGTTTCCATTTACTGAAGTACATCATTTGTGCAAGCTGACCTATAAGATCTCAGTTTTGGTAATAACAGCATAGATTTCTTACTGCATATGGGAATTTTGCTCCTTCTGCATGTTTCCCAGGCTGCATGCATTTTTTGTTACACACATTTAAGGTGAGTGTCTCATCATCACATTTGTCCTTATTTATCTCTTGCCACATATCATTCCATCCACGCTTAACTACTGCTGAATTCTCCCATGGTCCTCATTCTTTGTTTAAGGCTTTTCTCAGCAAGTTGATCAGCCTGCTGACAAAGATGCTCTTTCTCCACTTTGGTGGATCTTGTTTCTCTCCAGCAATACTTGATCCCTAGAGAGACAGAAATTTGTTTACAATTTTAAAAATAGAGGTTGACTCATAGGATCCATCTGGTTCTCTTGAAACATTTCCCTGAACTGACAGGATAGAGGAGGCAGCATGAGAGTCCCCGACATCCTCAGCTCTCTTTCCCAGAGCAGCATGTGCACTCATGATACACCCAAAATCTCCTAGTAACAGTACACTTGGTGTCTGTGTGGGCTGGAGTAGCAAGTACCGGACAAGTCTCAGTCTCTTTCAGCATCCCAGATCAGAGTCCCTGAAAAGTAACAAATGTCCATAGAGGAATATAGGTCAGTAGAAACAGATTTGTCCTTTGCATGAAGGTTGCCCACTGCTACCACCTGCTGCATTCTCTTGGTGCAGCAGATTCAAACAGCTGGTACTCTTATATTCCCAGAGATTATTTTCTGCCCATTTTCTGCTACCCAGACACTGAACCCACTCTGTAGTTACAGATCTCGAAGGGAGTAGCTGTAATGCTAATGCCTAACCTAAAGTCACAAGCCCTGGCCTTGCTGTTTTCCATTCAGTTGAGCAGACTGTCTGCCATCTTCATTTATGCAGTTGGGGGTTCTGTCTCAGATCTGTAGGGTCTCAGTGAAAATCCTGTTAATATTTCGCCTTCCCTCACGTTTCAACATCTGCTCACAACTACCCATAGCCCTTAAGGCAGTGCATACTTTCTACAGGCAAGGACAGCCCCTCTGCCTCCTCCATTCATACAGAGACACCACAGACACTTGCAACATCATCAGATCTGTGAAGCCACCTCCCCCCTCTACCAGGCCAGTTGCTTCATCATCCTGTGGTGTGGTATTGCCATTTCTGAGCAATTCCACTACCTCCAGCATTTATGCCTCTCCTCTGCATGACTTCAGATATTTGCACTTAGAGCTGTGCTCCAGACCTAGCCATTTTCCTAGGAAGTGTTGAAGAGGTATTCAATGCTCCCTGACCCCTGATGTATAGTCAGTTCAAGACAAAACGTTACAATTTCTCTGATGTGCAGGAGATTACAAGCCTTGAGAAATTAACATCAATATCCTCTGAAAGTAAATCATGTAAAATATCAGATAACACTCTCTAACTGTGCTATCCTACTCTTTTCCTGCTTATGAGCGTTTAGTTGCCTTACCTGAGATATGTATCCCAGCCAGGCTATCATCTTTTATACTGATTTAACAGTCTGGTACCATTACCTTTATTATAGAAGGGGTGTGGGATAAAGGCTTCTGTTGAGCTCAAAGATAAATTGTGTATCACATTATATTTGTATTAGACTCTTTTGTACATTTTGTCTAAGGGACAGCTATCTCTCTGTAAGAAATATGTAATTTAAAGGGATGCATCTCAACAGGCCTGCCACAATGAAATTGAAAGGTTATATACAGTAAGAAATAAATGATTACATGATTTTGTAGTGACAAAACATTACTGAGAATTAGAGAAAGAAAACATGAAGTTTTGAAGATGAAAGATAAAAATGAATAAAGACATTTGAAGTAGATAAAATACAAAAGGCCAGAAAATAAAGAAGCATAATCTTTGTGGATAAAATGGTAACTGTAGGAAAAGTGCAAAGGTAACAACTAGATGCTGAAGTCATGAGGATATCAGCAATAGTTTTTTCTCAATAGATTGCCAACTCCTACGCACAGTCTTTCATGAGATGACAATTCAAAAAGGACAGCCAATCTACTTTCTTTTCAGAAGGTTAACCTCTAAAAGGAGTCAGAAGGCGCTAAGCTAAATTAGTCCTCTTTTTACAATAGTATCCCAGCAATATGTTAAAAAAAAAAAAAAGAAAGAAAAAAAAGGCTTAAATTTAAAGTGGAAGCAAACAGACTACAATACAATGTATAGTTCTTTTGCCACATTTCAAGGTATCTGTCTTTGCTATTAAACTGAAGTATTATTAAGTAGAAGTACTATTAATATGAACACAGAGAACATCAAAATTAATTTTCTCTATCTGTACTGTACATCCTGGTCTTTAGCTGGAGAAGACATCAGCTTGTCATCCCCACTGCTGTTCTCAATTACACTTAAGAAGCCGAAATAATTTGAATGGTTTTTTCCTCTTGAAAATATTCTTCAAGTTCTATTACACACTGCTTGCCAATTCATGTTTGAGGAAAAAGACCTTATAGGAAAACAGAACTGGGTTTTAAGAAGAAAACTGTTTGCCCTCACACTCATCTGCCCAGCCTCACAAGAACCAGGACATCCATTTCCAGAAGCTATTGCTAAGATTTCCTGTGATAGGGCAGATGGCAGTCACCCTAGTCCAATGTGTATTTTACAGTTTCTTCTTAAGTTGGCTACTATGGTCATTTTAGTACACCTTTTGTATCCTTAAGGTGCTGAACATGGTATTTCTACCACTTTCCCACCTATCTTTCAGAGAAATTTTAATTTCTCTTTTTTTTCCTTCTTAAGGAAAAAGGGGACCACTGTTCCAAGAATATAATTTTCCTTTCCAACATTATCTTACAGTAACTTTCATCTGAGTTCTGTTCATGCCATTCATCAACTGGAAGTTGCACTGTTCTTTTGCCATGAGTGTTCCAGTGTTATTGCTGTGATCTTGATGACCCGCTTTTTTATGTATTATCTCCACCAAACATTTTTAACTCTTCTTCTCTTTCTTCCTTTTTTTTTTTGCTTCTTCAAGCAGAAATTCCCTTTCCATTTTTATTTAGAGCAGGTTTTACATTTTATTGTAAATCTGTGCAGTATCCAGAAAAAATAAAATAAAATTTAAAAAAAATCTTTGTATGAAAGCAAATCAGTGATTCAGCGCTGTAGATAAATGTATCAGAAAAACATCCAGGTATACTTAAACAAATAATAAAAGGGAACAGAATTAAAAACTGTAGATCTTTTACTCCACTTTCAGTGAATGATTAATTTGATACAATATCTTCTTGTAAGAAAATGCAAGTATTAAACGTTAGTAATAAAATAGATTTGAACATAAAACAAAAAGAAATAGATTTGCAGTTTCAAAGCATTTAAACGTGTTGCCAAATGTAATTGTTGGTGATATGTTGGGATACAGACAGGGCATCATTCCCAGTGTACCGAGTGTTGAACTATGAAATCCATACATGGCAAACAGCAGATGTCAATATGTAGGGAAGCATTTATCTGTACAGAAAGGGGTTACTAAACATTCTTTATTTATATATCATTACCAAAGGAAGACTTTCCACATTAACAACAACAACAAAGTATGATACTCCTTAATATTCAATGACATGTTGAAAGAGAATAACAACTGGGAACTCTAGTTTCCTGATTTGCTAGACAATACCTGCTATCAAGACAAGTGAAATCTGAAGTTTATTCAACAGCTTGTCTTTTTTTTGAGGCAGGGCCAGTCTAAAACACCAGTTCTGTGAGGGTATTGCCTAAGATAGTGACAATGGATAGTAAGAGAGAAGACCTAGCTCATTCTTTCTTTGGTTGCATTAGTTTCTAGTGTTAGAAAAGATTTGTGAAATCTGTTTCTGAAAAAAAGAAAAACATTCTCTTCCATGTAGGAAAGTGCCTATACGCTACCAAAAAGAAATCATGATACTGAACATTGATCTGAGAAACGGATGCTTCCCTTCTGGATGGAGCCATCTGAATAACCTTTCACTCTTGCTTATCTTGCCATGCTAGATATGCAGCATCATAAGGCTGTAGCATCTGGTATTTGCCTCGTGTACCGAGCCAAATCCAAGAACAAACTACGGCTTATAGATGTGTATCTTTTAACCTTGAACAAGTTCGGTAACCATGAGTTGGAAGAGCCTTGTCAGAAGATGAATTTCACAGCTAGAATTTTCTGAGAACACACTGAAGAGGTTTCACCTGACATCTGTTTTCTGACTACTGACTGCCACAGATATTGCTGTCATTTGGCTGTTTCCTTCATCTTGCAGGGGATTTCAATGAAATATTAGAAATGACAGAAGGAGTCAGCTGGAGTCTAGCTAACTTAAGACAGAATCAGCTGCATCTGTTAGGAGCACCTTTGGAGCAAAGGTCTGATTTCTAGCCTAAGTATCACAAAATATAAATTGTGTGTATATATGGCTGTGGGAAAAAAAAAGAAAAACAAACAAACAAACTAAAAAACAGTGTTTAAAGTCAAGGTCAGACTAAGGAGGAATATACATCTGTAAGTCAGATTTTCTTGGACAGTTCCTAGTGATATTTCTTTATGTACTATAAAATATGAGCTAGATAAAATCCATTTCTAGAAATTCAAAAGCACATTACAGAATTGGATTGGGATTTAATATTTTGCCTTGAAATTAGCTTGCCTAATTTTTTTTCTCCAAAGGAGATACAGAATTAGAGCCAGAACACACACTTGTGCTGAAATTACAAATGGATCACAAACTAGCTAACTGTAAGGTATTTAGTCCAAAATGCTCTGTCTAGTGCCTGGAAATAATTAGATAACTCAAATATATTCAACAATTATACAGAATACAGCACCATTAAAATAAGAACCAGCATGGAATGAAAAAAAAATATCTCCAGAATCACCTCTCCAACTCCACTTGAAATTCACATTAAAAAATCTGATCCCTCATTCAAAGACTAGACCTTTCATTACAGTTTAGGAAAAGCTTTTTAAAGCACTCTCCTTATACAGGAAATAGATAGGCTTATCCCACCTCTCAACCTGTTAAGTTCTGTAGCTCTATCTTCTCTTTCATTGTTTCTTAGTTAACATCGGGCTATAAGCTACTCTCTCTGCCTGATATTCTTCTGTTGCTGATTGTGCTGCCTATTTAACAAAAAAGAAAGTGCATTAATTCATACTGGTAAGACTTTCCACTTCTGAGTGGTGAAGAATGCTACTTAGATACTCTGGAAGCTTTTCTGGTTAAAGCTCTGGAAGTTAAATGCTTATGGAATGAGACAAACTCTTTGAAGGAGTTTCTTAGGTTCAGAGAATAATCAGAAAGCTCAAGTTTCTTACCTTTATCAGACTTGTGGCTTAAGACTTAAAATGGACATGTCACTATTACCTCATAGTAGTTTTGCCAATATTTATACATTAAAGATAATGAAGGTGAACATGAAATCAAGGTAGTGAGAGTTATATGATTTAACTCACAACAGTTTTCTTGCCTTCACATTTCTACCATTCCTCATATCTTCACAAATTTTATTGATTCAATATATGTATACCTCATCTAGGAGAGGATACAATTATTTGAAGTTTGTTATCTTTCATTTTATGTATGAGTTTAAATGAGCAAAGCCTTTAAAGAATGTAAGCTAATGAAAATCTAAGCAAAGAAGATATGCTAAATTATCAGATTTCTGAACAACCTTACCTAGGAGATAGCAATTCATAAAAAGCTAAACCAAGCATAATGCCTTCAAAGTTACAAGCTTTTGAAGCTTGCAGCTGATTAATGCTTTCTCAACTCAGTCATCACGGCAGAGAGAAAATACAGATACTGCATTCTATTTCATTTCACAATTAGAAGTATGGAGAAAAAGCCTTGGACTAGTTGCTCAGAAGTTACGCTGTTTAGGAAAACAGCAATTATGAAACAAAAACAAGTAAACAAGTTTTTGGTAAAAAAAAAAGTACATCTGTACGCACATAAACATCTCACTTAAAAATATGTATGTTAGGAACACAGCTTACAAAACAAAATATTTAGTCTATTTGAGGTATTTTTCAACTGTCAAATATACCTGAGTAACATAAGAATCTACAATTTGTATGTACAATGTACTCGGCAAACTAAAACATAAACTGAATAGGATGAAAAAAATCTCAAATAACAAAACACAGTGTTAAGTCAGATAGCAGTGCTGGCATTTTCCTGTAGCAATATCTTTTAACTACTATACCTGTAAGTTACTAGAAATGGATGAGAAAGTCAGTCTGAGCAAGATGAATCACACACAGTATAACATTGTCAATAAATTTTGCAGAAGACATGTATGAATACAGTAATACTATGGCAATATTCTAAATATACTTGGAAAATGTGTTTTCCTCCACGACAGGCAAAAACTAAAGTCTATGCTATATTACTTTATTAACTCTTCTTGTGATATATTATAGATTACAACTTTCAGGCTCTTTATTTTAAGGAACACAGGGGTTATCTTTAAATAATATTTGTAAGTATATTTGGTCACAAGTGATAGAAACCAAAAGATAACTTAAATGCATTCAGTAGCTGTAAAATTGAAAGTCCAGAACGTCATAATTTTTAAAAGCAACAACTAAAATTCATAATCATATATCTCTCCACATGAATATTTGCATTTGAACACAGATTTGCTTATTACTACTAATTTGATATAAAGATTTCATAAACAGATAATTCACAGTATCCTGAGACAAAAAAAAGCCCACCACTATATATTAGTTGTATTTGTTCATATAAGACATGCACAGAAGATATTGACTATTGGGGGAAAAGAAAGCATTAATATAAATAATTTATCTAGAACACAATAGTATAAAAAATCGTACTGATTAAAGTTTTAAATATGTATGATTTTCTGGAGTACTTAAATTGTACAGTTCATCTTCATTGTTGAATCATTCAGAATTCAGAGATGAAACAGTGTATTAAGATATTATTCATTTCAATTTGTGTTATTTATCACCTCTTCCTCCCATTTTGTACTTCAAATATCAGTATTATGGAACCCTCAACCTAATATATCTAGTAATCACAATATTAATGCTGATATTGGTATTTTTAGGAACAAAATTGTGTCAATATCACCATATTTCTTCTTTCCATTTAGTCTGTTTTTCCTTTAGAGTTTCATAGTGGTAAGTATGAAAATAGAAATAAGCAAAATCGTGTATCTTATGCTATATGAAGCATTTTACTAAATTATCTTTTTATTGTTATTGATAATTTCACCTTTTATTTTTCTGAATTCTCAGTTTTCCTTTATTTTTTCAAATTAATGGGAATTTTCAATAATTAATAATCAAGTCTATCTCATGTTAAGAGTGTTAAAATGCCTTTGCGTTCTTTTCACTGATTGTCCTGAAGAAAGTGATCATTCTAGGCCAGGCTGGATGGAGCCCCAGGCGAAGTAATTTGGTGGGTGGAAACCAGCCTGTGGCAGGGATTGGATCTAGATGTTCTTTAATCAGTCCCTTCCAACCTAAGCCATTCTATGATTCTGTGAAATTCAAATGAAATGTTACTCATTATTCCGCTATTGAAAATGCCTCAGATATCTCTCTTGCCATGAAACCCTGAAGTTCCCGGTGTCTAAAGTAAGACCTGTTGGGAAAATGAAATGGCAATTTTCTTCATAATAATCCCAATTTACTTGTAAGGTTTGAATACTCACATCAAACTAAAATATATCAATATTTTGTGATAGTTCAACAGTTCATAAAAAAAACAAGAGAAAAAAAATTTGGAAACAAGCATATTTTTGTGAACATTATTTTTAATACAGATAAATCTAATGGACTAAAGAACTGAGTGAAAACAGAATTGTCTCAACTTGAATTGCTCACAACTCATCATACCAAATGTCAGTTCTATAAGTAGCATTTCATGCTGATTTTATCTTATTTCTGTGGCAAACAATTGCTTTCCAAAGAAAAGACTGAGACATTTCCAAGGTGTTATCAACTGTTTTTGGTGAAAAAACAAGATTTTTAGCAGTTATTGCTCTTCACACCCTCTTCAACTTAATTCACAGTTGGCTTGGCTCATGGAAAGCGTCTATTTTATCAGAAGCATGAACAAAAATGAAGGAAGAAAATGAAATAAGATATTATATATATTATGCAGCTGCTTTGCCCTTTTTTTTTTTTTCTTTTTTTTCCCCATAGTGTGGCTGTGTCATCTGTATTTTTCATTTGTGTGAAAACAGTAGGACTTACAGTACACTCATCAAGGAAAACAAAACAAAACAGAAAAAACCCACAGTAGTTTACCACAGGAAATTTAATTCCATGAGCCCAGCTGCTAGAGAAAAAGAGATTCCTAAGATGAATCATAGAAAAGTATTTCTAACCCTGCATTTATTTTTGAGCAAAAACATTTACATTTTGACTGAAGAATCTTAAAAATCTTCTGAAAATCTTTTTTGTGGTTATTTCCATTTATTAAAGCATGCTTTATGTCCAAGAGAAAAGTGAAGTCTGTTCCATTTTTGAAGGATTTTTAGAGACATCTCAACACCTCCCCTTCCAAAACAAGAAACGAACTAAAATAAACAAAGAAAAACACCAAGAAAACTCAGAACACAATATATATATATTCTGACTATATATATAGTAAATACTATATATACTATATATTGTTTATATAGTATATATAGATACTATACATAGTATATATATGTACTAATATATAGTGTATATATATTACTAATATATAGTGTATATATATATATAGTAAAGTTGCAACACAAATTGCTCCTAGCTGAAGTGTACTTAAGTTTTTCTGGAGAACCACTGTTGGTCTTGCTAAGTATAAATATTCTTTTTTATAGCCCACTATAGGGTTTTTTTTTTGTTTGTTTGTTTTTTTTTTTTTTTTTTTTTAATGAATCATCTTTTTTTCAGAAATTATTTACAAGATAAAATTATTTGGCAAACAAGCTCAAAGTAATAAAGTAAAGTAATAAAGTATTTACTGAGAATAATGCAGGATTTATTATAAAGCTATTAGATAAAATTGCTTATTTTGTGCCAGGTATTTTTATTTAAATATAAATATATTTTATTTTTGCATAACTTTTTAATGCAGAGTTGCTTTTATTACTACACATACGCATATTTTGCAACTTATAACAGTCCTAGAATTGCAAGGTCAGTTAGAAAATTGAAATGATCCCCAAAACTAGAAAGTTAAAACTTATAAAAGCTATACATTACAAAAGAATACAAAGCAACTTCATTCACCGTGCCTTACTAAATATTACACTTCTTCAGGGCAAAACTAGCAATGAAAGGAAGCAATAGATTATAATTGCTTATTGATCACAACAGACCACTACAACTTGAAGCCTCAGTGTTTAATGTATTGAAGTATGTCAATGCAATCAGCTAAGAACATTACTCTGTTTATTGTGCCTTTGGTTTTGTTTATTTTTCACAGGCCTATGAATTTCTAAGCATGAAGGTAACAGAAATATTTATATTAGGTAATGTTTCTCCTATCCACATTACCTGGAATCGTTCTTCAACAAATTGCTAGAAATAAGGGAGGAAAAGTTTTCAGTGAATATATTTCTTTTTCAGTATAAATCTAAGTTTGAAAATTGTCAGTGAATCAATGGGAGCATTCTGTAGCATTCATTTTCCTTTTGACAGTGATACATGGTAGTTCTCATATATTTGAAATAATTTTTTTCAACCCTAACATCAGTTTTAATTTTTAATTTAATTTTGAAATGTTGTTTCTTTATTCTAGTGTTGTTTTACATAAGCAGTTTTATTTTCAACTGACATTTGTCCTATGTTAATTAAACATAAAATAATCAAATTATTGAAACCTACTGAATAAATCTACTGAAGAATGCTTGCAAATGAGTATATTCTCATAGATAACTTAAAATATTATTTTAAAACGTTCTTCTAATTAATATGGATATATTTGCTATTGCTTTCATTTTTGAAGACAGAAAATGTATTTTTCTAGCCAATCAGTTCTTAACTGACCTGAAAAACCAGGTTTGCAAAACTTAGTCTGCAATGGTGATCTGCCATGAGGTGGAAGAAGTGTTTTTTGATTCTGATTGGCACAAAATCTAAAGTGATTCAGGTATGCCACTTCATGTTGTCCCTGAGGCTGCAGAAACTGAGAGGAAGAGTTTCCTCCAGTCATCTGCTGCAGCCCTATCCCTATGAACGGGAACATCTCAGTCAAGTACTTGCACTTTCAGAATGGTGAAACCAATTTCAGAAGCAATTAAGAATGCATAAATGAAACATCTTAAATGCAATCAAACATCTGAGGCTAGGTCTTCCAATCTAGTACTGCCTGTACCCTTTCAGCTTCTTCACTCTCTCTCAATATTATTTCTTTAGGACTACATCTTCATTAGAAAGTAATTTCATACAAAGGGATCAGACTCGTAGGGAAAAAAAAAAAAAAAAAAAAAAAAAGGAATATAAAATGAGGATTCTCAGATGTAGATAATCTATTTCATGCCTTCTTTTGCAAGGTACCTATAAAGGAAAGTTTTCAGCAGATTTACTGTGAAGTAGTTCTGTCTGTTGCATCCATCAGGTATCACACAGTAAAGTGAGCACCTAACATGAAACAAAGACAATGTCTGATGTTTGATACATAACTTCCACTATTTTTTTTTTCTTTTAGGGATCTCTGAAAATACAAGATATTCATACATCACGGGAAAATAAATTATTACCTTTCCACTTGAGCAAGAATTACCTTAAAGTCATATCTGCTATCATAACTGTTTCTTCTTCTTAAAGTGTGTTGAAGAAGTCTTGCATTTCCTGATTTTTAATTCCTTTCTGAAGTTTGTATATCACCCTTGAGAAGCAGGACTTGATATACAGAAACATACATCACAAAGTCAAGAGATGGCTACCACAAATGTTGATGCTTATGCATAATTTATTTCTACTACAAATATGTCAGCCTTACAGCCAATTCAAAAATACAGTTGAATTAATAATTATGATCTCAGATATCCATGTCTGCAAATTAGAATTTTATAAAGCATGTGTAACTCAAAACTAAATAAATTTTAAAAAGACACATATTTGTTGCCAGTAACATATTTCTGTCCTGATAAAACTGATATCAAAGCAGATGTCCTCATGCCAGAATATTTGTTCACATGCCTTCTGAAGAAGATCTTGGAAAAAGTATGGATTTTCCTAGTTGACATTCTTAGTTAAAGCAAACAAACAGAACAAAAACCATAAAGCAAAACTAAGTAAAGGAATTTTCTCTAATGACTTATTTATTCATAGAATGAAAATAAAATGAAGGCAATAAAAATAACAGAAAAAAAGAAAAGCTGTGTAAAAATATCAAGTTTGCACTGATAAATGATATTTAGGAAAAAATATTTCTAGTATTTTCACTGTAAAGGAATAAAACTTAATGTAAATGTCATTAGGTCAAAAATTGTTACTCAGTACTACTCCTGAGTTTTCTCAGACGGCAAAGATGGATCTTTAAGATGGATCATAAAGGTGAACTGTAGTAAACTTGGAAATTCAGCACTGAATAGTTCTTCTAGTAGGTAAGACTGAGTAAAGAAAGTAAACTTGTGAAAAACAGTAAAATCCTCAAAGAAGCAGTATTGAGCATTGAAGTATGAAATCAGAAAAAAAAATACAGAAATGTTGGTAAGAAATCAGCTTGACTTAACTATGAATTCTCCAGCAGCATTAAATAAAAGAAAACAATGGTAAGAAAGTGAAAAGTAGGACAGATTACTGATGACAAAAATAAAGCCTATGAATGGAAGAAAAAACAAATTAAATGTCAAGACACAAATGAGATGGAATTAGCAAGAGGCAGAAGAATGACAAGAAATAATCTTTTAAGTATCAGAGAAAGACCAGGGAAAGCACTGTTCTGCTCTTAATCAAGAACGAAATCTATGCACAGATAACACAAAGAAGGCTGTGGCTTTGAATGACTTTTTTGCATCTATTTGCAGTAAAAACATCCATTAAGGAGTAGTGCCTAGCATAGTTAATACTATCAGCATAGGGCAAAGTTCTCATCATAGAGTAGGAAAGGCATAAGTTGCAGATTACTTAGATAAGTTAAATCAATGTGTTGTGATGAACTTCATCCTGGAATAATGGCTGATGCAATCAAAGAACTCTTAGTCGTTATCTTTGAGAATCTTCAAAAATAGTTATACTACCAAAGAGTTTGAAAGAAACTACTCAAAAGAAAAGAAGCTGGAGAAGTGTACAAAAGTTAGATTGGCGTTATTACTCAGAATTATAAAGAAATAAAGAAATAAAAAGATCTTTCAAAAAGATTTTTTAAAGAGCAAGCTCTTGTAAATGCTTCAAAGAATGGGAGTCAATGTAAGTTTGCAAAGAAAAATCCTACCAAAACAGTGTTTTCCTGTCTGACAAGGTAACAGCTTGGAACAGCAGAGCATTAATAGATGTCGTATGTAAGCTAGAATGCAAGGAAAAAAGAGTTCTATACAGGTGACACCTGGAGTTCACAGTGCTACATTATCTGTAAAAAGCTTTAAAAATGGGAATTAGTTTGTAGATTATTTAGTTATTATGTAACTGAAAGCTAAATATAAAGCATATTCATAACTTAAGAAGAGCTATTATATACAGACAGTGGAATCCTTACAGTTATGTGACAAATGGAGTAACAAAACCAAGCAGCTGAGTATCAAAAAGAATCAAACACAGTCTGACCTACATCAGTCAAAGAAAATATACCATGCAATGATGACACAAAAATCTGTCAGTATCATATAGTATGGTCAGAGTTAAAAGCAGATTGTGTTATCTGATATTAATGACAGTTGGTTGCACATGGGTAAAGCAGGTATAACCAGCTTTACTGATTCAGGACCTGATAATCCTCTGATAAATAATTTAGGGTTTTGGGGAGATGACTATCTGCCAATGTGCTGACATGATACTTCTAGAATAAAAACAAACATACAAACATTTATGAATGTATTTTAGATTTGTGATCACACTGTTAATATTTGTATGATCATTTGTATAATTACATCTCTTCTTACTTTATGCACATTGATAACACCTCAGCTGGAACACTTTGAAGTTTTACATGTTGGAAATAAGTGCATTTATTGTAAAACCATAGGACATCAACAAATGTGTCAGAAATTAGAGAAGCTCCTCAGGCAGAATCCTAAACCAGTCAGGCTTTTTTCCCTTTAGTGAAATCCTGAAGAACTCGTGGTTCTTAAACTCACAAAAGCCAGGGATTAATCAACCATTAGCTCTTACTCTGTCTTTTCAAATACAGACAGAATAGTAATGTAGAGGATTTATATGCAGCGCTGTCTCTCCCAGCCTGCTGCATCCTTCCTGCCTACTTACTAAGTCACAACAATTCATGCCTAATCCTCTGTGCTCTTCTCCACACCTCTGAGTGTTTCCTGTCTGCACTCAGTTCTTCTAAGCAGCTCAGGTTCTCCTCCACCCGCAGACTCCTACAGATTTCAAGCGACTTTCTCACTTGCTTATTCTGCTTCCTACCATATGCATTTTCCAGGAGCATGCCAGCCTCAGCTGCTCCCTGGGAAGTAGGTCTCCTTGGTTTCCAGATATGTATCTGAGTTAATCCCTTTCCTGAAAGAAACATAACATGCAAAACAAGAAGACACAGAGATGCCATCTGTCCTGCTCTTTTAAGCACTCGTGAAAAATAATCTGTTCCTCACTGAAAATATGGAGAATAAAATATGATAAAATAAATAATTGTCTTAAAATATCAACAAGAGAGATTCAGATTTGAGACAAGGAATCAGAATGGATTACTTGGGAAACAGAAATAGCCCTCATCAAAGATATTTAAAAATTTAGCCATTAATTTGTCAACAATAATATCGATATAGTTTGTGTACAGAATACTAACATAGACAAGAAGATACCATTATAGCTATAGCTAAAATTTATTCAAATGTATTTTGATACTGTATAACTTACCGGGTTGTTGATTTTAGTGGATGTTAAAACTGGAGTGTAATCTTGCATATTCATGATTGCTGAGGACTGAGTGATCCTGAAAATCATGCAGATTTGGAAATGACATGAAAGTATACAAGCAGGGAAAAAAAACCAAAAACCTTTAAAAGTATATTCTGCTTGACTAAGGACTATTTGAAATGTAATGCTTTCAAAGAAGTAGCGCTTTGAAGTTTTGAGTCTCCTTGACTCTTATGTCCATGGATGCGCCCAAAGCTTACTAAATCCAACGTGATGTGTAAATACCAGTAAGATATTAGACATGTTTAAATTCAGTGCTGAATGGATAAAGGACAGTGCAACATCTGCAGCCTTTTTTTCTTTCTGACAGGTATTTCCTGGAAATGTATGAACAATTCAAAAATTAGACATTAGAGATGTGGCTTTGTGAAAGAATTAAGGTTGCATTTAAAGTTCTCGTATAGTTGGGTAGTGTACTAAACTGCACCAAGAAATAAGAAAATGACTCAATTTTACGCTACAAGATGTCAGCTGGCTGATTTTTTAACTTTATCTAGAGATACAAAACTTGAGTTTATAGTGTGTGGGGTTTTTGTTTGTTTGTTTTGTTTCTATTTCCCCATGGTCTTTTTTTTTTTTTTTTTTTTTTTTTTAATTCTGTTGATACCAGAAAAGAATGCAAAGTATTGAGCAGCCAATGAAATCTGCCTCCAGCTGTTTCATTATTAGTTGTCAACACTTCCTCTAAATGATACATTTAACTTGCTCCATAATTTATCTGTTCCTTATCACTTTATCATTGTCAGTTTTACAGTAACCTTCTGTATTACACTCATTCTTTATTTTATGTAAAGAAAATATTTCTACCATGTCCCATACAACTCACTGAATTATTTTTTGTTTGTTTGTTTGTTTTTTCAGCCAAGGCATAAGTATGGATTCAATATACATGCAGAGGTTTGTATCATCCAATTACTTTCTATTATGCCCAGAATGACACTTGTAATACTTTTTAAGGATAAATAAATAATTAAATAAATAAATAGGAATGCTGGAATGCTTATCAGATTGAAAAGCTGCACTGTATATCCACAATATTCGGTAAAGCAATATTCTAGTCACATTCAAACCAGATTTGTATGCTATTCAACCAGCAAATCTAAGAGTGTCAGTTTAGGAACAGCAGCAACATAAAAGCAGCAACATAGCAGCAGCAACATAGTTGTAGGTCCACAGACTGGTGGTAAACTAGTATATTGCTGGGAGCACATTCATGGTTGAGCTGTTTGGACTAGAATTTCAAGACTTTCCTCTTGCCATGATTAAGTACAGGTGAATGGAATGAAATTTAATATCACTGTGTTTACAACTTTTGCCACTTGTACAACTTGTTTGTGCGTGTTCATGCTTTCTCTGTTTAGGAAGAACATGGAGAGAGGCACTTTCAGGTTTTACCCATTGAGAAGGAATCATCACCTATGCAAGGCTGAAAGGAAGTTGTCTCTGCTTTGCACTTTCTCTATTGGTAAATTTCCTTATAGATGGATAGAGTGACCAGTTGTAGAACTGCCAGGTGAAACAATTCCTTATATGTCATCGTCTGTTGCATGGCTTATCATCTGTTTTCTCCTTGCTTATGATTACAGCAGAAGATATAGGTTGAATTTATACATCAATTTATCTCACCCTTGCTTCTATAGATGACACTGAGAAGAAGACTAGAAGACTAGGGAGATGCTATAAAGAGTTTCTTTGCAATATAGTTCAGGAAATTATTTTCACAGCAGGGAATTGTTAGTTTTCTGTTCTTTAATTCTTTACAAAATATGTATTATGGCATGTGTTTAAATGCGTGAGTTTTGTGGTTGCACTTTAACCCTTTTTTCCCATATTCCACAATCTTAAATATTAATTTCTCTAAATGTACTAGATTTTGGAAAAAAAAAAAAAAAAAGTATCATAAACTTACATTATTCAACTAAGAAATGCCTATGGCTTCCTTAGCCACCCAGTGTGAAAAATATTATTTTTAATAGAAGATACGAAATGCAAATTGAGTTCTCAGCAGGATTATTTCATAAGCATTTTAATGCACTTTCTGGCTCAGTAAAATGTTCAGATACCTGTTCCTTTATGAACTAAATTCTCATGTGGTTTTAGAGCTTACATAATGCTTAATAATACTCAGGACATTACTTCTGGAAAAGAGGAGTGAGCAGCTCCAGGATAGGAATTTCTGGTTTACACCCATCACCATCATACAATATATAACACCCTAGGACAATTCACATAACCTGTAGGTCACTTCTTCCTAACTGCTCGGCAAGAGCTTACCATATAGGTACAGAAAGATATGTAGGCTGCTATGGCAGGTAGCATACTGTACTGCTCCTTCCAGCCTTATCTCTCCCTTAATGAGGTCTTTGGATGATGCTGAGCCACAGGACATAAGGAATTGAACATCAGACATGATATGTTCACTGTCAAGTAGCTCCAGACAGACCTTTAGATTTTCAGGCTTTGCTTATATACCTAGCAGCATTTTCTCTGCACTACCATCTTGAATAATATCACATTTAAAATTCTAGATTATTATTTTTAATGAAGACAAGTTAATTAAGACTCTCAGTTAGATGATCGATCTGTAGTCAGGCCCACAGGCAAGCGAAAGGCAACTCTACAGGACTCTGGAAAAAAGTACACAGCAGCAAGTCCTCCTCTGCAACATTGGAAAACACCAGCAAAACAACACGACCACAATAGGGAGCATTGTCAAAGCTTTTCATATTTCTCCACAGTATCCACAAAAAGGGAGAAAAAGACCAGTCCTTAGATAGACTTTCTCTCTCTGTTTGAAGACCTCTAGGAAAAGTATGCAGGTACAAAACACAGGAAGAATTATTGTTCTCAGTAAATATAGTCCGTCAAACTAATGCATGGAATTTCACAAAAGTAGCAAGCAAATTGTATATTATTATCTTAATGTTCATTTTTGTTTGGACTGGAAACTCTTCAATCATACTAGAATTTAAAAACAATTTAAAGAGCATTCTAAGACATAAACAGAAGTCTTTTTCAATGATTTATAATAGTTAATTTTTATGTTTTTTAAAAAATCTTTTTTTGTTGTTTGTTTTGTTTTTCACATGCTGAAATAGGTGTTTCAAAGGATCACATTCTGAAACAGAACAGATATTTTTCTGAATTCCCTCCAACATAATTTTTCAGATTAGAGGCTATTGTTAAATGCAAAGTTAAGCTTACTTTCTTTCTTCACTTTCTCTGATGATTTATGGATAAAAGCATTACTTGTTTGGATCTTTTCTAAGACAGAGTAGCTTTAAAGGTTTTTCACAGAGGTTACTTTGTGGAACTGAATGCTTCCCAAGATGCCTTATTTTGACTAGTGGCCAAGATGAAGCTGGGTTTGAAATTTAAATGACTACAGTGCCTCCTTCTCAGCGTGCTTTAACGGTCAACTCATGTAGTCTTTATGTACACAAATTTCCCATTGATCTTAAAGGAATGATGCATACAAAAGGAATTTAGATATTTTTTCCTGGATACACATAGTCATTTATCCTACTCCTACACTGTACGCCCATGTAAAAGCACAATGTATTTACAATGCAGTGTAAAAAGTCTTTATGAAATCTTTTTCTTGTCTCAGATTAGAATATTTCACATTTCCTCTTTCTTCCTATGAAGATGTCAAAGTAATAAGTAATAAGTAATAAGTAGTAAGTAATAAGTAGCAGTGATTTTACATGATTTGCAAGATTTATGGTAAGATTGTTCTAAAATTATCCTACAGAAATGCCAGTCCTCATTTTAGAATGTAACTGGTGAAGTTTCTAGAAAAAATGCTAAGAAGTCCTTTTACAGAGATCATTCCTAAACTAATATCTTCTATTTATTTCTATAGAGATTACAACAAAGAGCATAGTAACACTATTCGATAGAGCAAATTCTCAGCTACAAAGCAATATTTTTTCAATATAATCACAACTATTACCTATGTTTGCTGTTGTTGCTGCTGTTTTTTGTTTTTGTTTGTTTGTTCGTTTTTGCCAGTGATGAAAAAGAACCTGCACTTTTAAGGATCTGCACCAGTAGAGGTGATCCATATTTTCACAGCTGCTTTGACAATGTTGTTGTCAGAAAATGTTGCCCATGAAGTATAGCATGCATTGACCTGAGCAGATGGAAGTCAGTAGGTATCAAATCCAGACTATATGGTGTCCAGCCAAAACTGACAATATATTCCATGGTCTTCAGATTGTTATGGGACATGGTGTTACCATGTTGCAGGAGAAAGGTTGTCATCTTCTTTTGTCTGACTCTGGAAGTTTGAGCCTTCTCAGCCAGCATTGCGATGCAGCAGTCAGAGCTGACAGTTTATACAGGCTCCAGGAAATCTAGGAGGATCGCCTCTTTCCTGTCCCAAAAGATAATGCACATCATTGTACCCGCTGAGGGTTGCATTATTAATTTTGGCTGTGATGGGGAATTCACACAAGTCCACTCCATGGACCTCTATTCTAACTCAAGCTCATAATGGTAACACTGCATCTCATCACTGGTAATGATGCAATCCAGGAAACTGTCACTTTCAGACTTGTATTTGTTCAGTACATCCTTATAGACTTGTATATGGTGTTCTGTTCCTGTGTGAGCATTTGTGGGATACACCTTGTGCAAACTTTGTGATATTCAAGACAATATTCAACTATGTACAAATTCCCTGTTCATAATCTGCCAATTTGTAATATGAGCTGGTTGAGATGCTCTTCATTTCATGGGGTAACAATTCTGCATGACCATCTGGAATGTGGTTTGTATTTTGCATCATTGTTACCACTGCTGAAATGTACCACTCACCACCTGGTTGTGCTCACATTCACTGTTTGATCTATATGCACATTCAGCAAGTGTCAATGAATGTCAGTCAGTGAAGTGTTTTCCACATGGAGGAATAAAATGAAAACACTTTGCTTCATCTGTACTTCCATGTCAGACACGATTTGTCAGACTAACTGCTGCCATATGTCACGTGGCAAAAAAATGTAATGGAATATTATCTGGAAAGTTCAACCTCTACTACCAGATCATCAACAGCTGCCTCTGCTATCATGGCCCAATGTAATAAAACAGGAGACATTACTTTCAGAGCAGCCATCATATTTTATTTGATTTATTTAATTATTATAATCCAGCCTAGTACATAATAGGAATAATTTCTCAGTCCTAGTAAGTGTAACCGAAATCTGCTCCTTAAATGCTGCACCTTAGATATCCTAAGTTCTTTCTCTGAATGTAAAGAAGAAGTAAAGAAATGTAAAGAAGAAATAAAGAGAACACAGTAAAATGAAAGAAAACTAAGGACACTGTAATTATGATTTATCAGAAAGGCAAGAAAAACATATTCATGTTTTCATGAGTCTGAAGAAAATTTATATCCACTCCTACCTGGAAATAAGTGAATGATCACTAAGAGTATTAAAAAGATGGATGTGCCTGCATCTAGTATCTGTCCTCTTGCAATGAGAATTCTCTGAACAGGCAGTCTTTTCTATTCTTTCAGTAACATTCAAGAATAAGTAAAATTCTCATGTCTTATCTAGTATTTGATATGGATGTTGGTGGCCTTGCCTGCAGCAGGGGTGTTGGAGTTTGATGATCCTTGAGGTCTTTTCCAACCCAAGACATTCTATGATTCTGTGACTCTCTAACACTGAGTGGAGCAGTTAGCACTTTCGATTTTTATAGCTTAGAGATTGCTCTATCAAATGGTGTTGTTGTGATTCTTGGATGTATTGTATTTTCCATGGAAATAAATAGGACACATTACTTTTGGAGCAACCCACATTTAACTTTTTGGACCTACCCTGCTACTTTCGTGACATTCACTTATCATTCCAAGTAAAAGTTATAAACTTGTAGCAATTAAGTAACAGTTATCACATAGAGAAAACTGCCATTGATACAGCCTATACTTCCAAATACTTGAAACCAAGTCAGTGAATAAAATAATCTTTTTCACTTTATCCTTGAGATGCCTCACCCTACTAATTGGATTACTTAATTTAATATAGTGGTGTCAAGTAAGTACCTCTTACATATTATTATTTAAATAGGAAGGAAGTGATAATAAAATAATTAAGTTTTAGAAACTCAAATTTTATGTTTTGATGTGCTTGTCAAATTGGTTGTTGTTTTTTTTTTTATGTTTGTTTTTGGCAATTGCTTTTATTTTTGTTTTAATGACTTGCCAATTTCAAAGTAAAATTTTTCAATATAACCTCTAACCATACTTTTTTTTCCCCCTCTTCTTTCCAAGCTAGGGTTTAAAATATGTCACTTGATTAACTGAACAGGATAAAACTGAAAATGTCTTCAGACTGAAGGCATTAGCAGAAACATTACTTCAGCACAGGACTGATGCCTGTAATATTCACCACATATGTGAATTATGTAAACCATAAAGCATAGAACAAAGCATAAAGAAGCATTTAGAAAAAATGCTCCTTGAAGTTGCAGATTTTGAGGAAAGTTTTATAAAAATACCAAGATTTTCTGGATAATTAGTTCCTTTTCAGTGTGGATAAGGAGTATATATTATTGCCACGAACTAAGAAAAAAAAGAACCTTCCACTTGTGAAGACTGCATGGCTATGTGTACAAGGTTTTTCTGATTGGTTTAGTTTTGTTTTCTTTTGTTTTCTTCTTCAACAGTTTCACTTCAATTCAACTTGTGAAAAGCAGTCAGCAAAGAGCTGTGCATAGCTTTTCATTAACTTGGAAGCTCATTAACCTGAAGCTAGTTTCCCTGCAATGTAAGTTTTCCTTTAACTTGCTTGAGAATAAAATATTCATTCTAATAACTGGGTGAATGAAAACTGTTGAACAGTATTCAGTTCTATGATAAAAGATAAGATCATAGAATAGAAATACATTAATGGTATTTCATGTTATAAGTACAGCAAATATCTCTTACGTACCATGTAAATAGTATCATCCTAAACTTTCCTACACAATTCAAACACCATTTGAAGTCATACAAATATTTTGTAATAAATCTATTTTAGGAGTGCTTTCAGCCTGTCTTCCAAAATATTGCTTACTTCTGGTTCCTAGGAGAGATTTCAGTACAGTTTTTGTTTTTGTTTTGGCCACTTCTTTCACAGTTCTCAGAAGTATTGTATTTAGATCCAGTTCTATCTGTGCCATTTATTACTTCTTCTTGGCCCCTTCTTCAGGTCATGACATTTACCTTCAGCTTAAAAATGGAATCGCCATTTTTTTGCCTGTTTTGCTGGCTGTGGAAAAATATATGTATATGCCTGTACTTTAAATGATTGTGAAGATTTTTACATCTAAGATACATCTAAGATATTATAACGAGTCTTTCATCTCACACAAGACATTTCATATATGAACAAATGATTATTTTTCTGAAATAAAAATTATTAGTAAAATACGTCTCCAATTTAAGCTGATTCACTCACTGGGAAAAATACTGTACATGATTTCTACAAATAGAAATGTGATGCATAACAATGTATACTGAAGCAATGGGAGCTTAAAAAGGAAATAAATAAATAAATAAATAAATAAATAAATAAATGGTTCTATACATAACCTTGGATGTTCAGGACTGATAATAAGGTTTTATTTTTAAACTGAGTTTTTATGAAAAACAAAACAAAACACCTGTTTAGAGATTTATACCTAATATCTAAACTTTCTCTAGGAGAATAATGCGAATGCCAAGATATATCAAACTAATAATTATGTGAAGCATGCAAGAAGACAGGCATAGTACAATATAAATAATGAAAACAGAAAGATTTGTACCTGCATGATACAAAATTAATCCACAGTAACATAAGAAAGAGCATCAAAATGACTGAGTTTTCTGATTAAAATCACAAAGGAAAACATTAAATTAGATTAAGCTAATCTGTAAAACCGATAATAATAAAATCAATAAATTTAAGTTAAAAAGACAGGTGAAATCTGACTGTAAAAATGATTATGTTGCAAGCCTGCAGGAACAAATATTGCACATTCTTCAAACTTGTTGTTTTGCAAAAATAGGGATAAAACTATTGATCTCTTTGACATGGAAATACACTAGTTAGTGATTCAAAATACCTTAGAATTTCCAGGCCTTAGTAAGAATTATCTTCAATATAAGAGTATTTAATGGAATCCAAGAATGTTGAGCAGAAATAAAAGAGTAAAGTTGTATGAAAACATAAAGTCCTTTTCAATAGAAAATAAATAAATAAATAAAACCAAACCAACCAAACAAACAAACAAGCATAAAATAACAACAAAAAACAACATAGCAGTAACTCACCAGAAAGCAAGTATAGTATTTATGTAAAGTATGACTATAGTCATACATGAATTTTACAATAGAATACTTCAGAGATTCAAATGGGTCACTTTATCAGTGATGGCTGAGGAATATAAGATTTAAAGACAGCGGTACAGTCCACTGCATTTATTCTTCCTGAAATTTAAAGCTTTGTCATAAGACTTCAAAATTTTAAGATTATTTTTTGATAATGAAGGGATAGATAGTTTCTAAATTATATAATGAATAAAATGCATACATAACATTTTTCATAATTTCATTCCTCAGTCTTCCATCACAAATGACAAATATTCTGTCTGAAACCTTTTTAATCATTATCAGTTCTCTCTACTTGTACTGTAATATAAATAAAGCTACAAAGAACTGAAATGGCACAAGGGATAACTGTGTAAATGAGCAAGGAAATCTATACCACTTTTAAGCATATCTGAGGGAAGCCTACATTTTTTTCCATGGTTATATTATGTTTCTCCATTGCTTAGGGAGATTCAGGAAATGAGTTACATTCTTGTTAATAGAATATTAGCACATACTATTAAAATTATGTAATGTAATATTGTTTTCAACAAGGAGAGGAAACATAAATAATAAAAGGAAAAGAAAATTCTGAGAAATCTGAATAATGCAAAGTAATGCCTAGGTTTGAGATGAATTTGCTAAGATCTACCTTTTTATTTGCTTCTAAACAATCCATTATTGCTCAAAACTATAGGAAAAAAAAAAAAAAAAAGAGTCGCCAAAACAGATATCAGACAATGAGATGAGGAAATTCACAAGATTTATTATCTATAGGTATATTATTTGCATGAATAACTGGACAGTAACTCATCCAGAACTAACAAGATAATTAATGTAATTTTTTATGTTCTATTTCATTAAGTTGCTGTCACAGTCTTTGCTTCAAAATACAATTGGTTTTCTAGGACATAGAGGAAAGTGGGAAAAATAACTTATCAGAAACCAAACAAAACAAAAAAAAATTGGAAGAAAGGGTGGGCCAATCTAAGGGAGTGAATTAATGAGGTCTTTGACTGGTCTGTTCTTTGACTGTTGAGTTCAGATTAGATGGAAAGCAGTGGTGCAGTGCTTTTATAGGGATCCGTCACAAACCACTTAATCAAGAAGAGAGATTGGATGAGGATTTTTTGTATGTTTCTTGATCTCAAAATCCACAGCTACTCCAGGCAGCCTGTGTTGGTGCCTCATGCTCTGAAGTATAAACTGAAGTATACCATCCATATCCAAATACTTAAACCAAAGAAAAGGGACTTTCATCTATCAGTTATTTTATTCACATTAATTATGCATTTTGAATTATGAGACTATTAATGTATTAATGAAATTCATAAGTTCTTAATTCTATATACCATGTGTTCCTTTTTACATGTCATGAGATTTTGAATGTAACACTCTTCAGGCCAGTCATCCACTTGAAAACTATGGCCAGATACAGTCTAAAAGGAAAGGATGTTAAATTGTAAATGTGCATTTCTCACATTTGTGAGCACGCTTTCTCCTGATGCCCTCCTGTCTAAGATGTTATTATTTTTAATATGACCAGGTTATTACTAGTTTTCTGGCAGCTCAAAAGTGATCATCAATCTAAAACTCACATCTCCTCTATATTCATCATATAGCACAGTTTAACATAGCCTAACAGGACTGCAATATTCTCACAGATAAACATTTATATCTTATAGAAGAAATTTAATAGGAAAGCAGTACAATGAACTGGAAATTTTAAGCAATATCAGAGTATGATTGTGAGCAGCTATTGGATGAGCAAGAAAAGGAAGTGAGAACATATTCTGGGCTAAGTGGAAGGGAAGGTGGAGGAAGTGGCATAGAGTACAATTCAAAAAGTGTCCTGAAAGATGATCCTGGTAGCTACCGACCTATCAGTCTCATCTTGGTGCCTGGGAAGGTTATGGAACAGATAATCTTGGGAGCCATAATGGACTAATTAAAGGCCAATCAAGGGATCAGGCCCAGTCAGCATGAGTTTATGAATCTCATCCTGTCTGACAAACCTGATTTCATTCTATCACAAGTTGACCCACTTAGTGGATGAAGGTAAGACTGTCAGTGTGGTCTACCTGGATTTCAGAAAGGCCTTTCACACTGACCACCACACCATTCTCATGGGGAAGCAGACTGCCCATGGTTTGGACGGGCATACACTCCACTGGGTGAAACACTGGCTGGATGGCTGGGCCCAAAGAGTTGTGGTCAATGAAGTTAAATGTAACTGCCATTTGGCTGGATTGCCATCCAGCCATTACTGGAAACAGTTCTCATAACGTCGTCATAAACATATTGCTCCCTATGAGTAGTATTTCTAGATGTCTTCTACAAGGGAAAGAAAAAAAAATAAAAGAATTGCTTTGAAAGCTGTGTTTCCACCACTGCTACAGATTTACATAGAATCTGATTCTGTCTAAAACTAATAGACCCTGTTTGACTTCTATCTACAAAGTGCGAAACCTGTGTGTGAAGTAGTCACTGTGGAATAGGGCTTCTGGAAAAGCTTGCAAATATCAAGACACAAATTTGGGACTACTGAACTAGAACTGTGTTACATTATAAGAATTTTAGGCATGTAACTGATCTCTCAAAATCTGGTGTCAAATAATGAGGTCATTATTCCATTTAAAAAAATGTGGAGTCATTATCCCGATAGGGAATAAAAGACAACATTCTTTGGAGGAAGTGGTACTACCAAACTCCAGTGTTCCAAAGTAAAGGAACACTCTTCTTGTGCAGAGACATACTTGCTGAGATATTCATCTGAAGTTCAGTAGACCCCATTCCACAGCTGTACAAGTTCAACAAATGGAAAACCACTCTCAAAGAACAGAACGTGAAATAATTTGAATGATCACTGTTTCAAAGTGTCTGTCATCTTATGCCTTTGATGATAAACTGTCTTGCAAGATAATAATTCAACAGCGTTATTCTCTCCTTATTTTTCACTTTGTTCCAATTTCTTTTTTACCTGCACACTTCAGCCTGTGGGCTTCAAAATCCTACCCAGCATTTACAGAATAATTTTGGATGCAAAAAATAAAAAAAATAAAAATAAAGATAAAAATAAAAATATAAAAATAATTACAGCAAATTGGTGTGAAGTATATGACAAGTAGACTTACTGTAGGCTTGACTGTTGTACTTTATGCTTAAGTCACTCATTCTACTTTATGCTCACCTCATTAATCCTACTGACTGCCTTGTAGTATGAGATGGCAACTAGGCTGATTTTACCACCACAAACACATTTATGTCTCTCAGTCACCTGCTTTTTCATCATGGGTGTGGAAATGGATTCAAGGAGGACATGTTCCCTCACCTTCAGGCTGAATGGTCTGTAGAAAATGCCCAGGTACGCACTTTAATGATCAAATATGAGCTATATATACTCACATCTCTGAAATTATAAACACTGTATTTTTTATTTCAGAAGTCATGATCTAGAGGTACTAAATTCTTATGACTGAAACCCAAATATTCAGGCACTTCATGCTCTGCGAGACAAGACAGCTATGAAGAGAAGATTAATGAACATTTGAAAAGCAAGCCACAGAAAGACAAATACATGAACTAGATAGGGTGAACTGTACTTCAAATTCTAAAAATAGTGTAAGAATTCCTGTTGCATGTGAGCTATTAAATGTTAATGCTGATTCAGAAGAAAAAAGGCTTAATTTCAGTCTCATTAACACAGTGACAGAAAAAATACTACAGGGTTCTATGGCCATAAAATTATAGCCTTTTGAGGAAACAAGCCATGAGACCTCAACAAATCCAAGCCGAAGCATGAGTGAGACTCTATTATGAACTAAAATGTTCCTAAGTAAACTGAAGCAAGTACTTAAGCTGACTTTGTTGCTTTACTGAGCTGCAGCCTGAATCAATATTATAGATTGACACAGCATTCTTGGTATTTTCTCAAATTCTTATCTTTAACTATGAAAGTTGGACTGAAAGAGATCAGAGATTTCCAAAATCAAAGTTTTTCACTGCCTCACTTTATTACATAAAAATAGGCTTCTGATGTATTTAGGATTTTTTCTTTTCCCCCTGTGGAACAAGGCAATAATTGTTCAAATAATTGTTTAAACTTTTTAATAGCCTCTTGCTGCAGGAAAAGTAGAAGTCTTTAGTATCTAGTTTATTACTTATTGGAGGCAGAATGTTTCCAGATAATCGGTGTTTGTTGTCTGGATGGGATCTCTGGTGTTTAATGGTAAAGAACTACAACAGAAGCTGCTTTAAAGACACAGTGTTATTGGGGTTTGTGTTCTTGTTTCAGACCACCTCAGAAATTTCCTCTCCTTTAATCTTTCAGTGGCATATATGTGACTTAGTATTGGCCATACTGCTTCTTAAAAAGAAGTTAAAAAAAAAAAAAAAGGTTATATGTTTCATACAAATAATTCTGTGAAATATTTCCCTTGCTAACTGAAGGCATGATTGAAAAGACAGTCTAGAAAAGTGTAGCTGAAAAGATCAGGGACAATATTCGTGTTGGAGTCCACACACTAATTTCCTCTGCAGTCTGAATACTCATAAAAATCTCTCATGTTCTTTAATATTTTTCGTAGAATGCAGTAGAACTTTATAAATATTTTCTGTTATTTTGAAAATGAAGATCAGGCTCAAGAGCCACTATGGAAGAGATACACAGTAAGAACGATTCCTTGACAACTGATGTCTAAACTTACTTTAATCTGTGGGAATTAATCTAAACAAAAGCTGATTTTCAAACAGTATATGTTGATATTTGAGCTTTTGTTCATATGAGATTAAGGAACGGAAGCGCTCAAATTTTCTTAATAATTTTAATATCAAAGTAGCATTACATGTGTTTAAATATGAGTGACAGAATAACGTCTATTCTTGTTTCTGCAACTGAATACACTTTGGAAAATGTTATTAATTTTTCTAATTAAATATAGCAGAATATATTTCAAAGTAGAAGGCAAAAGATAGAAGCCTTGTGCTTTAAAAATAACCATCTATCATTTCATTTTAACTCTCTCAGGCAAAGGAAGCCAAAGATTTGAAAGGAATATCCTTATCTCTTAAAGAAGTTAAATCTGAAGATACCAAAAGGTCTTTTTAATTACTAATTGTATAAGTAATTCAGATTGAAAAAACAGCAATCTCACCTGCAGGGAAGAAAAAATAAAAAGGTTTCTCAAAAAAGGATTTATGCTAACCCTTCAAAAAATCTGGTAATGAGAACAAACAGAAGGAGAAATGTTAGGGTGTTTTGCTTTATTTTTAACGTGTGGTTAAGTAAAAATATTCCCATTTTCAGCAAATTCTGGATTCACTTGTGTTCTTGTAATAGGAAGTCTTCAGCATGGTAATCTTATTTTGAGTTCATCATCAGCAAGTTGTTATTTAGTATGGGCATCATGTAGTTACATTGACAGAGCTTCTTTTGTGGAAAAAAAAAAAAAAGAAAAAAGAAAAAAAAAGAGTATATTTCACATAACTACAACTTCCCCCTATCAACAAAACCTGTAATTCAGTTTCGTGCAGCAGTAACAAGTAGGAAACAGTGGGATCTTTCAGTCTGCCAAAGTGTTGTTAATTACAGAGTGCTGCTAAAGGAAAACATACTATGTACAGCAGAATAAGGCCAATCCAGCTGTCACTGAAATGAGCAGTCATTGAAATGCTGCTAACTACAATATTAGTAGAATTTTTTTGTTATTATTATTATTTTTTTTTAATTTAACCGTGAATGTAAAATGACAAGTCTTTTACAAGCCATCTTTTTCTCTCTGTCAACATAAATAATCTGATCCCACATTAAGGCTTACAAAGTTTCTAGAAATATGCTTTTGCTGAGTGCATGTATTTTAGTGAATCCACAAGTATATTCTACACGTCATTTTCTATTTACCAAAAGAGATTCCCTTCCTTATTTGTTAGTTTCCAAACTAGTCCTGTCATGAGGATGAAATGCCGGTACATACTATTAGAACCACTAATAGTTCAAACTAAGTTTACACTCATAAAATTCTTTCCTCCCCCCACAAACACACAGAAAATCCATGCTCAGCCCTAGCTCAGAGATAAAAGAAGATTTCAAAAGAATACAAAGAAAATGTATCAATACTTTATTGTAGCATTTGTGTCATTGATTCATCAAAATCAAAAGTATTAATTTCTATCTGGAAACTTAGTTTCCTTCTCAGCTGTCAACCAACAATTCTCTCCCCCTCCTGGTAGATGGCCGTCTTCTGGCTGAAACCGTTCAGTAGTTCACATTCTTTTCAATAGAAGAAAGTTTCAGAGAACTACTTCTTATTTTGAGTCACATTACTTAGTATGTATTCGGTTACAATACTCGTGTTTTATCACTTGCATTTTAAAATGCAAGTGGAATATTAGGTCACCTTTGAAGACATTATAACATCATAACATAAATTGAGACTTGCTTTTTTCTCTGATTTTCCTACTAGCTTAGTAAATGACTTTATATTCTAACCTTCATCTTAGTGATAGGCTGCCAATAGAATACTCATAAGCTTCTTTGAGAATAGATAGCTCAGAAGATTAAAGAGGGACCCCAAAGTGACTTTTTTTTCACTTTTGTTTATGTCTTCTCTCAAGAAATTAACTGAATTGTAGTCATAAATTTATGCCATAACATTTTACAAACCACAAGTACTTTAGAAGCTTTTCAGAATCCTGCAGTAATTATTTTTTTTTAGTTTGCTTCTGCTCTGGTAGGTTGACTTACACTATAAATCTTCTCATGATTCTGTAAAAAAGTTGCAATATAGAAATTTAAAATACTTTATACAACATCATTTCAGACAACATACACTTCAGTATATTTTGATTTCAATAGGGACCACACATGACATGTTAATGGAAAAGTACTCATGGTGTAGATATGGTAACAAATTTTCCCTTTTTTAATATAGTTCTGAAGTAAAGGTGGGTATTAATAGGGATAATTGTTTACAGTCAATCAATAACTTATCTAATTAATATAAAATAAATTTAAAAGGAGTGATTTCAGTGATAGTGTTCCCTTTGAAGTGTACCTTATGAGATATCCTCAACCTGTTCCATTACATAAATGAGCACTAATTTAAACAAGAAGACAAACTGGATAACTCACTGGTTTTGATTGTAATAAAATTAAAAAAAATGGAGAGCAAAATTGGCTTTGTAGATGTCTTATAAAAATAATTTTTGTGATATTTTAATTAAAACTATTATATTACTAATACTAATTCTGAATGAGTATCACTGCAATTGCCAGTTAATTGTATGTTGTTATATAAGCTAAGTGAACGGAGTAGTTTTTCTTTTGTTTTGTGCTTTTTGTTTGATTGTTTTTTAATTTCTACTGTGAAAATGACAAACTGTATCCATAAAACGCGAACATTGTAGCCAATCGTATTTGTATTGTACATTCTGACAGATAAAGCAAAATACATTTCATGAATTTATTTTTGTACATGCAATTTTTCATAAGTTTTCCTCAATAGACATACAATAACCAAAAGGAACATTTATGCTGTTAAACTTGAAATCTAAGCCTGTAGACCCAAGGGCTACAGCCTAAACCCTAAGAAACCTCAATACAATATTTTGCATTGTGAGAAAGAAACAATATCAATCAAGTGAAGTAGCATCAGGAGACTGAGGTACTGATCGGAGCACTAAATAAGTATTTTTCATCAAGAAATCTCAAACTCTGAAGAAAAAAATAAGACTTAAGCATTTCTTAAATCACAAGCCTCTCAGCTACAACCAAAATACTTCTTCTGTACATTGCCTACTGTAATTTGCATAGCAAAAGGTTTTGAGTAAAAATTAAAGCTAGTGACTTATTTCTTTCTCACCACATAAGTGTACTCAGTTTAGTCTTTCAAACATCAAGTAAGCAAAAACTTAGTGAAATTCTTTACTCCTGCTAGGATTAGATTACTAGAATTAAGATGTTGCTGATTTTCAGTAGAGGACTAGAAATACAGAATATATAAATTTGTTATATTGCTATTTTTGTTTTGTTTGGAATTTTTGTGAGAAACAGATTGGGATGGAGAATGCATAGCACCATGTGCAAAGGCTGACAAAGACTTGTTCTACAAATGACAAGAAGTGATTCCTTTGAAACAGATCCTCCTGCTTCTGCAATTAATTCCTTTACATACCCTGAGCAAAAACTCACTTAGTTTTTTTTGGATGAGCACAGTAATGTTTCCCCGACATAAATAGTAAAATTCTAATTTATTTATTTATTTACTTATTTTCTCAGAAAAGGGAGTTCCATATGCAGTCTTTTTTCACCTGGAATAGAGCTGATTTTCTTCATACGTTCTTCATTCATATGGTATGATGCTCTATTTTGTCCTTAGGAGAAAAACAGTGTTGGTAACAGATGATCTAAACTGTCCAAAGTGATATTCCAAGCTGGTATTGTAAATGCCTCATCCCTGGAGGTGGTCAAGTCTAGGTTGGATGGGGCTTTGAGCAACCTCACATAATGCAAGGTGTCCCTGCCTGTAGTAGAAGAATAGGAAGTAGATGATCTTAAAGGTTCCTTCCAACTCAAATCATTCTATGATTTTATGATTCTATATAATATGACATCAAGTGAAAACTATAAAACTGTGGGGAGCTGGCTGTGGGGGCTCGGCAGCTGTTTGGGGACTGTCTGGGCATCAGTTGGCAGATGGTAAGCAATAGCATTGTGCATCATTCATTTTGTAAATATTTATGTGTTTAGGTCATCAGTCCTGGTTCTGTCCCCTCCCAGCACCTTGTGCCCTTCCAAACCCTTTGCTAGCAGGGCAGTATTAGAAGCATAAACATTCTTGGATCTGTACAGCAGTGCTCAGCAACAACTGAAATACCAAAATAACAAAAGTATACATAAAGTATGTAAAGAATGTTGTTTTCTCCTAAAGCCAAATGCAATTAGACTCATTTCCTGACTCAGTGTTTGAAAGCAATTTACTTCATAGTAATAAATATATTTCATTCTCTTCAGTGTTTTCTAGACATCCAGCAAATTAAATAATTGAACTTAGAATAAATGTCTGTAAATCTATGGTAAGTCATTCAAAAGCTTTTGATTTTTTTCTAACCGTGTTCAACCAAGTATTTCACTAAAATATTTCTAATATCAGATTGTATCAAACAATAGTATGATTGATAGCGATCAAGTGATAAGATGGAAAAAGAGTTATATTTGGTGTTAAAGATTAGGGTTAGGGTTAGAGTTAGAGTTAGCTCATATTCATTTTGATTCAAATTGCAACTCATTCATATTACAAAAATATGATAATTGTTGATAATAACTGAATTCTATCTGAAAGTAATCAGTAAGGTTTTTGGGCCTATGCACTCATTCTGCAAAACAATATACAAACTCCCAGAGCTATATAATTATAATTGTAACACTCTTTCCTGAGAATGGATTTTCAATTCACTGTAGAAATCGTAGAATTAATAGATTGTTTTCAAATAACAAAGCTTCTAAAGATAATTCAATTTGCTGAAGAGATGATACATAAATTACAAGGAATTTGGCAGGTTGCACCCTTTAGAAATCAGTGTACATACTGGCTTGATAGGTTTTTGCTTTCAGAATATGATCCTTTAGTTTGCCATCCTTGACAAATAAAAATACATATTACATACAAATTACTGACATACCTGTATTGAAATTTGACATTAAAAATCACAGAAACTATTTTCAACATCTCAGAT
Organism: Perdix hodgsoniae; assembly: GCA_035772895.1. Lineage (NCBI taxonomy): Eukaryota > Metazoa > Chordata > Aves > Galliformes > Phasianidae > Perdix > Perdix hodgsoniae. Next base: position 6,108,651 of record JAPSGF010000028.1, on the reverse strand, counting down.
TGTTATTCCTATAAAAATAATTTCTCAGTGTCTCGCTCCTATTTATAGGAGGGAGAGGAGGTTCTTTTAATATCTGTATACCTGGCGTGAGATTAAGAAACAACGGTTCAAATGTTGGTCCGACCAGTTTATTACAGATGTTAATTAGGGAGATGGGGAAGGGGAGGACGGACGCTATTATGAATTAGGGTAATGGGTAAGGGAACGAGGGCAATAGAAAAGATAGGAAAGAAGAAGCAAGGAGTCTTTATAGGAAGCAAGAGGGAGATAGTCACCACCATGGATCCAGCGTGGTTTGTCGTTCAGTCTTTGATCTTCAGAAGTGGTGGGTCGTCGGGCACTGTTTTTCTGTTGTCGCCAGTGGTGACCACAGTGACGACGAACAAGGAGATGACGGTCCCTTTTCAATGCTTTCAAAGTGGTCCAGTCAGCTCTCCTTGGAGTGGCAGCTTCTGGCTCTGTGGTCTCAGAGGTTTCCTATCTTCCTGGCCTTACCAGCAGATAAGAGGAAGCAGGGAGCCGCCAACTTGTACCTTGCCTTCACAGGATACGATGGCATCATCCCCCAGTTTCCCATAGCAAGCTGGAGTTTCGATCACAGGCCAGATCTTCTGCCAGTAAACTGTCCTGAGCATTCTCTTCCAGTGAAAAACAACTAAAATTGTCCACACTGTGATGTTGATTGCCACATGGCAACACCCATCACTCATCTCCTAGACAAGTCAGTCTTATCACAAGAAATACCTCAGGAAGCAAGCTTTGAGACAAAAAAAAAAACCAAACCAAACCAAAACAAAAAAAAACAAAGAAGGATTCTCACACTCAGCTAGTGATTTTTCATGCAGACAGAATGTGCTGGTCACAGAAGAGCAGAAACAGATTCAGAATTTATCTTATATCTTCATCATCTAATCTGTTTTCTGAAACATTCTCAGTTTCAAGATGTGAAATTCAGCCACATTGAAAGGAGTCTTCTACCCTTTCAATATGACAGTCTCTCAGCAATTTTAAAATCCACGCGAAGAAATGCGTCTGTGTGAACACAGAGCAGAAGATACTTGGTAGGGATTTTTCAAGAGCCAGATGAGCTGTAATCCTTCTGCTATGTCATTGTGATAGAGGTTATCATCCTACTGAAGTAACAAGCAATAAACATTTTTATTGCTCTTTCATCCTTGCAGCCAGAGAAATGCATAATGATTCTTTTCAACAAGTGTTCTCAGTAACGTGATAAAGCTAATATTGTTTCAAGAAAGTCTGTTAACCTCTACCTTTAGCTACCCTTACTGACAGAATCTGCCCCTCTATTAACACATTACATCACTCAGAAGAGATTATATGGACGGCTCCTTCAGATAATTCCCTATAATATTTTTTACAATATTTGTCTTATTGTGTGCTGTGTTCTCTGCCTATTTTGACGCTGTAGTAGAAAAATCATCACATGAATCAGTCTACTGAGAGAAATAAGCTGTTTTTTCAGAACTGCAACTGTTTGATGGCTGGAATGAGGACAGAAATATCTATGAGAACTGCAGGCACTGCGGCAACAGAAATCAAAGTTCAATACTGAAGCATTTACAGTAAAGACTCTTGAGGTATTGCCTGAGCTGAGAAAGTACACACTGAAAAAGTATTTAAAATATTCAGTGTAAGTATCAACTTCCTAGGCATACAAAAGAAAAGCTTTCAAAATTTGATAGTTTAAACTCAGATATTACAGTCACTTACTGTAATATCAGTAGACAAAAGACCAATTTCTGCTCCCAGTAACAAAAGCATGAAAGAAGCAAGTTTACACCTGCAATTTTTGAAAAACTGAATGTGACAGAGACTGAAATAAGTAGATACGAGAGAATGAATGACAAACCTGCTTAGGAACTCTTATTTAAACCTGTCCAACATGCATGTATTTGTGTCAGAAAGACAATGTTTTCCAAAAATATTGGGTGTTGGGTGTAGCTGCATTTTACCACTCTCATAGAAGCATGTGGGGTTTTTGCCCCACTTCACTCACATCAAACAAATCACACTTTGTCAGACGTACTGTATATGCTTCTTTACTTAGAGCCATTTACAGAAATATTGAGAGTGACCTCTTCTTTCTGTGGAGGTCCTGAATCACATAAGCCAGATATTGTTGGAGTTTGAGAGCAGAGTAATTTCATTCTGCTCCCTACACTGTGAAATATAGAACCATTGGTGTCATGAAATTGAAGAAGTATAAAAATGAAAGTCCATACGGATAGAAGCATGTGCAGTTTATATTAAATTAAGAAGGATGGAAACAGATCTGAGGCTTTTGAAGTACATGAAAAACTACAGCACCATTGAAGACACCAGCAGGTTAGGGGTGTAAATGGAAATAACTACTTTAGGGACAGGTTGTTCAAGACCCATATAGAAAACCTGGCTGTCGCATATTTTCAGAAAATCAATTTATTTCCTGCAACTTGGGAGCTTTAGGGTTTATGAAATATAGTTATAGCCCAACTGTCAGCAAAGAACAAGTAATCTAAAAGTAGAAAGCTATTGAAGGCTATGGCCCTTCAAAACAAACAAACAAAAACAGTAGCAATTAAAACAAACAAAAAATCAGAACTAAATAAACAAAGCTACAAACTACTTTCTTCCACTGAAGTCTAAAGGCTCTTCTGTGGTATTTTCCTTCTCTTAGTAACAGGTGTATGTGTATATAAAATATGCATGTATAGATGTGTACATGTCTGCACTGATAGCATAGACAGCATTCACATTTCTGTGATTACCCGGGGTAAAATATTAATACAAATTAATGAAAGAGATTTTACTTCTCCTCACTAATAAATAATATTTTAAAAGGAGAATTTAATACATTTTATAACATTTTGCAGAAGCCTGGCTATAGGTAACAAATTTAACATTTAATATGTGTTTTAAATTGAGAAGATACTAAAATTAATTTGAAAACAATTAAGAATCATGAATAAATAAAAGCTGTTTTCAAGAAGGATATGTTCAATATTACGGAGTTAAGACTGCCTAAAATTTAGGCAAGCTATTTTAAGAAATACAGTTTTAAGTACAGCCCAGAGTGAGAACTGTTGGAGAAAATCAGATCTTAGCCATCCTCTTTGGGATTTTTCCTGACAATGACAAGAATAGTTTCATGACTTCATGTGCACTGATACATTCACCAATACAAGAGCAGTCCTTTGTTAATACCAACTATGTTTCAAAAGATCAAGTCAGGTAGGGAATACTGCCTGATTTACACGGATTGATTTTACTGAAGTAATTAATGTCCCCAAGTAACATTCTACAAAAGTTGTGAGCTGAAGTTCACAAGCCACACTCTTACTATAAAACAAAAACAAAAACAAACAAAAATACAGAATAATATCTGATATTTCAGCACACACATTTACTCTCTCACAGTACTTTAAAACAAAACAAAACAAAACAACAACAACAACAAAAAAAAAAAACAACCATAAAGACCAAGGCACAGGCTCGCTGCAGCCTGCAGCACAAAGGTCTGTGTAATTAGGACCTTCAGCAGGAAAACGTTGGCAAACAGCTCTTCGCCTTTGATGGTCTCTTAGGGCTGTCTGCAGAAAATGGAAATAGCTTTTAGCTGCAACATTTGGAGCACAGTGTAGCATTTAAATTTAAGGTCTTAAAATAGCTTATAAAGCCTCCTTTATGCCTGCCCCTTGTCTGTCTTGCTTGCTTCCTCTTCACTGTTCAAAGCACTCAGCAGTTAAAGAAGACAGTCAGTAAGTACAGACTTAAAGACTCAGAGACTGTATAAGTGTTCTCATTTACTGGTGGAAGCTGGGCTGCATTTACTTACTCCTGAATGATGCTTCACATAGGGCGAATCAGAAACTCTAATGATTTCATTCCAGATCATCATATATTCTGAATTGGGCATTTCTAAGGGAGTCTCCCTCCAGAAACCTTGCCCTCTGCCACTGACAGTATAACAGATCCTCAGTTTCCACCACTGTCCAAAGTGGGACAGGAAAGTGAACACAATGCCAAGAAATATCTTGAAGCGCTTCTACAATTGCCAGAAGAGATATCTTATTGTCTCCTGCACTGTATAGTCTGATTTCTTTCTGAAATGGCCCTCTCCCACATTCCATCTTCAGCTTCACATTACACAGTATTTCAGAAATGACTACTGTTCAGGAATCAATACCCCAGATGAATGTTAAGAATTGGCAAGGATGTACCAAATGTCTTACACATAAAGCAGATTTCATTGGCTTACGTGCTTGAGACATCCAAACAAACTCTAATGAATATTAATGTGCATAAGTACAGGTTCACATACACACAGATTTATATGTACATCTTCTTTTCTTTTCTTTTCTTTTCTTTTCTTTTCTTTTCTTTTCTTTTCTTTTCTTTTCTTTTCTTTTCTTTTCTTTTCTTTTCTTTTCTTTTCTTTTCTTTTCTTTTCTTTTCTTTTCTTTTCTTTTCTTTTCTTCCCTTCCCTTCCCTTCCCTTCCCTTCCCTTCCCTTCCCTTCCCTTCCCTTCCCTTCCCTTCCCTTCCCTTCCCTA
>JAPSGF010000028.1:6061646-6103699 GCA_035772895.1 Perdix hodgsoniae | reverse complement strand
TCCCTTCCCTTCCCTTCCCTTCCCTTCCCTTCCCTTCCCTTCCCTTTTTGCTGTTGTTAAAGTTCTGCTCTTTAAACTATTGAAAATTTTTCTCTATTCTCTCTCTCTAGTCATTGTTTCTGATTTTTGCACTGAAGAAATAATTATAAAATGCAAATATGTATTCATCACATTTATCTGGAGAAATCTTCAACTAAAATTATAAAATATTTTCTTATAAACTGGAGAGAAAAATATGCTTCCTTCTGTGATAGCGACTATGATGCCATTCCGAAAGGAGACACAAAGGTGTATTCTCAAGAATATAACACATTTTGTGTATTTTTGTGTATGCTTCATAATCACATAAAAACACAGTTGTACTCAGACATATGTAATGTTTTGTAACATGTGAACTATTAATTGCAATGTTTTCAATACATTTGCTTAAGAAATCCTTCAAAACGTATACAGACTAATCAGCCAGGCTTTGGGACATAACTGTGATCTCAAATATCATTAGATGTCTCTTAACTTCAGCAACTCAAATAAGTAAACTGTAAATAAAAATGATGACAGTCTAAATCCAATGTTTTTCATCCATCATCATTGAAAAGAGCAATCAAATCATACTCTGTGACTGGCTGACAAAACGGTATCACTGGTAACAGTGATGACTGAGTAACAGTCAACAAAGTCAGAGGATATTAGACTATCCATTGCCCTGTAAACACAAAATCATTTATTCTTATCAATTGTCTACCCCTTTTCTAAAGAGTTCATGAACACAAAATCATAGAAACATAGAGTTTACTACTCCTTTGTAAATCAAGGTTGACCACATTAATAACGTAATCCTTTATTTTTTCTTTCTGATGTTGATACATTTTCTTCCGTGACGGTAGATCACTTATTCCCACAGTACCATACACCCTGCATGGGTGATGGGGGGAGTAGAATGATTCTTTAGTTATACAGTATATATTGTCATGATCTGCCAGCACAGTGCCTGCCTAATGTGGCTGTCATTTCATTTGATCCCAAGGTAGTCTTACTAGTTTCAAGCATCTTTCAGGGTTTTAGAAATTGTCTTTGAAGAATTCAAGAGATTTTCAGAAGCCAATAATATATTAATTCATAACATATTCTGCGTGAAAGAAGACAGAGAGAATCCAGTTTAGATACATACTCCAAAACTCCATTCACTTTGCATTGCGGTAATAGGTAAATTTTGTTGTTGTCATTCAGATTTTAAAGAAAATATATTTTCCCCCCACATCTGACACAAAACACAGTCTGAGTATGCATTTGACTGATGTGATCATAGAGTTAATCTAAAGTGTGAATGTAAAATGAGGAATTCTACTGTGTATGGCTGAGATCAGATTAACTTCATAGCAGCTTGTATGCTGCTGTGTTTTGGATTTGTCATTGTAACAGTGTTGGTAGCACACCAGTGTTTTATTTCTGAACAGTGCTCACTCAGCTTCTGCACCTCAGAGCTCTGGCATGCCAGTGAGTAGGTCGAGGCGGGCAAGAGGAGAGGAGAGGAGAGGAGAGGGCACATGTGGAACAAGGATGTTCCATGCTGTACAACATTCTGTTTAGCAATAAAAAATAGGGGGTACTATTTCCAAATTAACTATTGCTTGGAGTGTGCTTGGGCATTGGTCAGCTTTTTGTATGTGGCAATTTGTTGATTTTATATAATTTCCATTCTCTCCCTCCCTCCCTCCCTCTCTCTCTCTCTCTCTCTCTTGTATTTCTTCACTTTTTGAACACTTCATGAATCATCTCATGAGCTTCTCTTGCTTCTGCTTTTCTGATTCCCCTCTATGGTGGAGACTGGAGCGCAAGAAGCTGAGTGGGTGCTTTGCTTATGGACAGCGTAAACACCACAGAAACTATCCAGTGATTTCTCATTTTACATAACTTCGTAGGAAAGGTTGTTTACACATTTGAATTAACACCACAGAACTGTCAGTTTATATCTTGACATCACATTTCAGACAGTAATTCAAACTTCAAATGGAAAATACAATAAAAATCTAGTGAAAGTCAAGCAGGTCTTGAATTAACAATTTATAAGGACATACAAAGAACTTCATTACAGGACTAATCATAGCAAACCTACAATTACGTAGGTACTGTACTTCAGTCCTAACTTCCAAAAAAAGTCTTTTAAACACTTTCTTTTAAAGAATATTCCCTTCATTATTCCAGATCTTCAATTTACCTGTGTACACGAATATGAAATTTGCATCACTGAAATACAAAGAAGGAATGAAATGTCAATATTCTCTTCATACTTGAAGTTTTATACTTACCATGTATTCAGTGGAAAGACTAAATGTCAAATAAACACCAAGTACACAATGAATACATGACATTTTATATATTTGATGACTAAACAAGAAAAAGATATTCATTGAAAAAGATATTCATTGAAGTTATATTTTCATTGAAAACAAAAATTAAAAAGGGAGCCTCAATACAAGCAAGACCATTCTGAGTTATAGTTAAGGGACTGTAAATTTTCGCACTGAAAACTCCTGGCATTAGCTTAAATTCATTCAGTGTGACATTTAAGAAAAAAATAAGTAGTTTGACTGAGGGGCAAGGAAGTGAGGCAGGAATTTAATTTTTCTACATAGATATTTAGTGCTGAAAGAAGACATTTGATTGATAATACTGGCAGCTGAAATCCTTAGCATTATCTATGGATTTCGTATGCATTGCTAACTCAATTAATCTCCTATCCAGCTCACAGTAATTTTCCCTAAATTCTGACCTTTGGAATCGTCCATGGAGTACAAAGGAAGCTGAGTGCATGTGACAGTCCATTCTATGTCTTTCATCATAAGACATTTAAAAAAGGAATTTATCATTATGATCTTCTGTGGACACATCCACTGACAAGTAGAATGAAGCATCTATTTATATTTGTATCCCTCACTAAGTTACTGTGAGCAGTAACTTAGAACTAGGCATGAACAAAGAATAAAACTACCTTGTTGACAACAGAGTTACTGTACTCATCATATTGAAAACTATTTAGAAATAAATAAATAAATAAATAAATAAAACTCCTGAAGAAATATACATGTGTTCTAGACAGATTGGAATGATCTGAAAGTCTTCTTGAGATGTAAAATTAATGGCAATTTTACTACAGTCGATTTTTTTTTTTTTTTAAATGAGAAAAGTATGAAGGTGGAACAATCAAATTTTCCATAAGAACGTAAGCTTAGTATATGAGCCCAGATTACTCATCAAAATTTATTCTGATAGTTTAATACACACTTTTGGTTTTAAAAAGCAAAGATATTCTCTGGACAGAACAACTAGCATTTCATATTTCTGTCTTTAAATTCTATTGTTTGTTTTCTTGCTGTTTCTATTTCTCTCTTCAAGAAAGCCATGGAAGTAGTCCTCAAAAGATCAGCATTTTAAGCATTTATTAATGGCATCTTTTACTAGGACACAAATCTTTAGAAATACATTTGTGAAAGAAGATTCACAAAACCAAGAAACAAACTAGGGATTTTTGGTAGTATTTACAGAACAGGAAGAGAGCATCACTGCTGTATCAATAAATATTTAAGACAGTTTTACCAGAAATTTTTTGTCCATGTTGAAGTAATGATTTCAGCTTTAGCTAAATAAGATGATAAATTTCCCATACATGCATGTAAACCATAACCGATCATATTTAGCCCCTAGTTATTCTGTACTAATTAATTAATCTGTTAATTATATCTGCATATAAATGTATTAAGCATCTTCTCCAATAAATAGTTGTGAAGAAAAAAAAGAAGAAGCCTTGAAATACATATGATTTGCATCTGTCTTAAATTGAAGTTCTCTCCTTCATCTTGTCAATAAAAAGTTCTAGGTCTGTAGTAAACAGTGTTCATTTCTCTAGCATCAATAATTTTAAGATACGTTACTTTTGCAAACAAACCCATGTAAATTTGAAAAAATGTTCAGTTTCCCATTACTATGGACTGGACACAGTTGTTTTTTTTTTTTCTTTTTGCCTTACAGAAACTGTATGTATTGTTCCAAAGGCTTTGTGCTTATTATTTAAGAGCATACTTTGTTGCTACTGCTGCTACCTTTTTAATAATAAATGCTGAATATGATAATATTTTGTCTATTCTTGAAGCCAGTAGACCTACTTGTAGTATAATCCACTTTCAGAGAGTATGATTTCATAGTTAGAAACTTGGAAATGTTTTATTGGCAATGTTTTCATAAACACCTCCTTAAATCTAGAGCTCATTTTCTCATAATAACTTAAGTTAGATGTTTGTAAATAAATAACATTGGCAGGACTTCAGAGGACTTAGCAATTTACATGAAATTATTGTCTATGAATAGTAAAATTAAGTTCATATCAGTATAATAATCAGTAATATTAATCAGTAATAGAGTTCATATCAGTATATCTGAGACAAGCCTGATGCAAAACCACCACCTTGCATATTCTTAGTTTTGTAGCATGGAATCTGACTGTTGTAATTAGGCGAATCTGCGGGGATTCGGGATGTGATAGGCCCTCCTCTGCTCTGTGATTGATTTATGATGTGTGCTTAAGGGGTGTTAACGAAGACATAATATGTATATAAGTGAACTGCACATTAAATGCCATTTCACCGCTCATCATATTGGTGTTAAGAAGGTGTGTGACTGGTGATTAGGCTGGGAGCCAGGGCCTGAGCCGGGGTGAATACATGAAGACGGCCAGAGCCCGGGGCCAGGGCTGAGGAGCCATAAAAGAGGCCGGGGCTGTCAGAGCACTTTACAACGGGACGCTAATTGGGGTTGCTGTGCGTTATTTGGCGACATCTGACTAGTGTACTTTGTTCTTTAAAATAAATATTATTTTCACATTAATTTGTGCAAAAATGTACAGAAATGAGTGAAATTTTTTTCAAGATTAGTATAAAATAATTACTGGAATTTAATTTTGTCCCTTCAGTCACATCCTTTGATGACAGTATTTTGAGTATTTCATTTAATTTGGGTTTCTTGAAGCATTAAGACATCACACAGGTAGTAATCTTTATGATTTATTTGAAATTTATTTGACTTGTTATATTTTTAGAGAGTATGTGAAAAAAAATATTTGAAATAAGCTGTACTTCCACATTTTATTTTTCTTTCTGCTGAAAAAATTGGACAGTTACTTCCAGCCATTTGGATAGCTCAAGCAAGACACTGAGTGATGATTTCACATGTCTTTCATTTCATCCTATCAACATTTGTACAGTATATAATAAATTTTAAACAGGATATAGTGTGGATCAGCTTTCCCTACATTTTAACTTTAGTGACTTGTCAAAGCGGTCATGAACATCTGTTTTAGCATTGTAATTGTGATTTTGTCAGTGATGGATACAAATGAAACTGCTGTGTAATGCTGAGCAGTGCAGTTTTGTCAGTGATAAAATGATGAATGGTACTATTATTTAAGTGGAAAGATTTGAGTATTTGTGTTATGTTGGTAGTCTTCACATCATTGGTATATGTAATGATTACATTGCTGACACACATACACTTCATTCATCGTGTCTGGAATAGGTAAGGTCTGTCAAGAATTTCAGATCAAGAGCATGTACTATAAGGCATTTGAATACATATAACTACATAACATAAACTACATGATCTGTGGTTTATTCCCAGTAATTCCTAAAACATAAGGCTTCACATAAGCATAAAGTTAGTTGAAAGAGTTCAGTGAATGTATGTATATTTGCATACATCAAACTCTTGTTTTATAACAGTTGCTCTTCACACCTTCTCACTTGCTCCATTCTGTTTCACTGTACACTCAGTCTTCATATTCAAAATAGACAACAGTGAAAAATAGCACGTTCTGTTTGGTTTGCGGCCCAATTAATAAGCTTAGATTTCTGACGGTAACTGTCAAAACATAGCTCAAAATGAAATTCATTTTACTGATTCTGATTCCCCATTTTGTTCTGAAACTTTCTCATAACCTCATTATTTCCCTGTTTGCAATATGTTGAGATATATGTTTTGAAAAATGTTTAAATGTCTTCTGCCTAACACTTTATGCCAGAGGAGTATAAATGCTATAAATTTGATAGAGTGCACATATCATTCATGGAACACAAGATGAATATCTTCTACTTAGTTCAGCACAATTCTCTATGGTATTGCATACTTGGCATGAGAGAGAATGGGCTATAAATGTTAAATGAGTAATAGGGGAGACGAGGGGCTAGGATGAATGGTGAACATCATAGGTGTATCTTGAAAAGTATGAGAAGAAGAGTATTTAGTAGTCTGGTCTTTTAAAATATTGTTGGATTTCATTTTAGCTTTGGGAAACGTTGCATGTAGAGATTTCTGTTAGATATCATTCGTAATGTAGTTGGGTGGACAAATTACAGTTAGGTCTGTAGTAAAGAAATGACAAGGTAAATAACCAACCATTTTTTTCCCTAGGAAAACAAGATTGCTTCTTATAAGCATTTTGCACTGTTATCATGCTTTACTTATACTTACAGTGGAATATTTTCTGAAACCTTTGCCAGTCAATAATATTCTGATTGTATATGACCGTTAACTGTGTATTTATTTAAACCTTATATAGAACTGGGACAATCTTTAAGGCAGATCACATAACTGGGATTATGTCCTGTACTAGATAGATATATATGATATGTTCAGCACAGAGAAAAAGATACTGTTGGACAAACTCAATCTATGTATAAAAATACCTAAAAGCATATTAGTAAGCAACATTTTCATAAGAATTATGTACAGAAACTAACCTGTTATTTGCTTCTTTATCATCAAAGCCCACTGTTATTGTCTAAACAAAACTTGCCCTCCTTTAATTTTCCACATTTTATCCAGATTACTTCATTAAATTTTCTCACTACCCTGCCTGTAGATGTTTTCTACACTCCTTACTCATTTTTTCTCCATTATGAAGTTCAACATTCATTTACTATTTATAACAATATTTTTTCTTTCTGTCTGTTTCTAGAAAATATTACCACCTTACAGATGAACTTCCAATCATCTTTCAACTTTGATAAAAAACAGAATTTAAGGCAGTCAGATATGTTCTTGTTTGTTTGTTTGTTTTGTTTTGTTTTGTTGTTTGTTTTCATTTTATCTCCCTTCCTGTTTACACATGCTTCATTATAAGTCAGTACTTACTATTAAAAATCATGTGTAGACACACAAAAATGTTTGACTCCAGAGTCAAATTTCATGAAGTTTTGTCTAGTTTGTAATTTGGATTTTCTAGTAATTAGTGCATATTCCACAAACTTCAGAACAATTGTACTATTGTATGTAAACTACAAGGTTTCTTATGGAGGTAAATGAAGCAATAAGTTTTTTTTTCAAAAAGTGAGCATTATCAAAAAGAGCATTATCATTCTTGTCTGCCATACCATGCAAAGCAGCTTCAAAATTTGCTGTTGAATAAGCTCTGAAATTCTTCACAGAAAGACCAACCTTCTCCACATTCCAGGGAGATCCTCTGATCTTGCCATTTTGAAGGAACATAAAAAACAACTAAAGTATTTAAATAAATGAGACAGATGTCCATTGCAAGTACATATCTTCTTATTTAAAAAAAATAAATAAATTGTTATTAAACAGCAATATATAAATTGTGCATATATGTATATACTGTCCTGTATGGTCATTCAATCTGTCTGAGATAACTTACAGAAATTGAACAATGCTTTGTTTCTCTTCTAGACTCAGGGATTAAGTGGTTCACACGTATGCTCATGTATTTCTTACAGTTTCCTGGAATTAAACTAATGAAGAAATACACACTCCCCAAGTCTCAGTTTTGACATACTTTATTTTCCATGTGCTTGGATGGTTTGGTCTGGGCATTCATCCAACTTCTCTCACTTTTCCTGTAGTCTGTAAACACATACTATGCTTTTCAAATGTTGAATGCCTTGGAGCTTTTGTTTGTCATTTTCAGATCAGTATCTTCATACAGTTGATTATCTCATGAGTTTTTCTGGGCACTTAAATATGTCTTGGGCTCAGGAGTATGTCTGCTAGAAGACTGTCCCTTTTGTTTTGTGACAGTAAGAGCCTGCTAGCAAGATAGTAAGAAAATACCCTAGGATGCCTATTAGCCCGCAGAGCAAAGATGCAGTGTTGACACGTGTTAATTTTTCTTGCCATTTTTCATCAGCTTGTAAAAAACAAATGTAGTATATTGCAGTGACATGAAGTCAAGCATTGGATCTTCCTAAACGTAGACACTTGATCTGCTTTCTTAACAGATCTTTCTTCCTTTTCCCATCTTCAATGTGATAACGAGTGCACACACCCACTAAAGAATATGCTAGCAAAGCACACACAGATTGGGATACAGGATGATGACACCTATTTTCAGTTAAGAAACGTGATTCTGTTGGAGTCTTTCTAGCTAGAACAGACTTACAGGACTTGACCTCTTTTTCATTTCTCTCACAAAAGATTGTGGTTGAGCTTGCAAATGTATTATTGCTTCTAAAGATATATGATGTTTTGAAACATACTTAAAAAAAAAACAACCACAGTTAGTTACAAATACATGTTCTGCTCTATACATGGTAGCTAATATTCCTTGGTTTTTTTTTGCAAAATCACTAAATGTCTATCTAAAAAACTAAAACTAAATTTTTAACTACACTTTTATCATTGTCCCACTGCAAAGTTTTTATAAATAGTAGAGTGCAAACATCATGGAATCTCTTGTACTTATAACAGGTAAACTAATTCCATCACAATTATAATTCACAGAACTTCCTCAGTTCTAGAGGCAGAGTTGCATCTTCTGAAGGAATTCATAGTGGGATGTACATTTGATCAGCAATATAGTATATTTTGTTTTCTACACTACATTGTTGGCATCTCCTGACTGATTTTTCCTGACTGGGGACTTCCACTAACTGTAAAATAGAAGGTTTACTTTGTGAATGATGCAGGGCGAAAAAAGTAATTTTTCTTACTCTTATTTAAGTAGGTGAAAGGATTAAACTGCCTTCTCTGTGCTTTTTTTCTTTATTTGGTTGGAGTTTTTTGTTTGTTTATTTGTTTTTGTTTGCTTGTTTGTTTTATTTTTCACTGCCTCTCCTAACCCAATCCACAAAATCTTCTAAAACTTAGAATCATTTTCTCTTGAGCACAAAATTTTTATGAAGCCTAGACAAACCAACTATGACATTGTCTCAGGCCCCTGACAGTTTAAGATATTGTCTCTAGTCTTCTGGGTTTTTTTTGTTGTTTTTTTTTTTTTCCTTTTTTTTTCCTTTTTTTTTCCCTCATGTAAATGTAAGATCACTTACAATCATATTGCAACTAAGGCTGTTGACTGTGAATAATTTTATGTGGTTTGTAACCTTTAGTTGTCCTGTTCTTGTAAACTTTTAATGGACTGTATACTCTTGTTTTCATGTCTCCTCTTATTTTTCATTTCCGGCCTCATTTATCTTCTGACATTTTATACTTACTTCAGTACTTCCTTTTTTTTTCTCTGTTGATTCCTTCCATTATTCAGAAGACTATTCCCTTGCTTTTGTTCTATATTATTTTGTTTAATATTGAGTCAGTGAGGATTCAAGGTATCTGCTGCATATAATACAGAAGTTAGAGATGAATTATTATCAGTCACATTTCATACTTCAGTTTTCTCACAGTCAAGAATTGGGAATATGATCATCAAACATTCCTATCCATTGTCTTTTATTCAGTTAAGGTCAGATGTAGGCATGGCTAAGTTTGAACAGCACACAATTAATTCTGTGAACAGCAATGATAGCATAATGTAGCCAGCATTTCTCCACTCTCTCAAACACGATTCTCTGAATTAAAATAATCACATCACATCTCTTCCTGGGACATGCTTACTCATCTTTTTAAAAGAATATAGTTTGAAATTTATGTTGCACTATTCTTAATATATATGCCTTATTATGCTTAATATGTATTATATTTAATGTCTTATACTTAATGTAACACCAAAATATTTATCATATAGAGATGTTTTCCTTAAGTTGTTGCATAAATATTCTCAGAATGAAAACAGAGATTTGGAACAACAATATTAGTGACAACATTTTAACAACTGGAACAAAAATATTTCAATTATTTTAGATTTTATACATGTAATGTGACAAACAATATATAAAACTGACCGCTAACAAAGTTTTCCATATTCCTAAACTGAACAGCTACTCCTCCCTGCTGCCTAACTATCTGACATCTGATATACTTCTATAGATGATTAATTCTGCTAGCGTGTGCTACTTTACACATGTCCTTCTTGAATTTTATATTTGTTTTTTCACTCCGTTGTTTCAATTTGTCACTATAATTTTGAATTCTGCTCTACTCCTTCAATACACTCACTGTCTTTTCTAGCTTGGTATTGTTTGCAAATCTAATTAGCAAACTCTCTATTACCAGGTCCTCCTTTAAGCCCTCACCACATGTCTGCAAGTATGAAGTTAGCTCTAAAAATACTTGTAAAATATATCCTGTTTGTTTATCCAATTACACTCCTAGCAAGATATTAATGGATATTGATGTCAAAAATTATAAATATAAATAACAACTTTTGCACTTTATCTATCTAATAGCAGAGGGCATTTATAAATACTGGATAATGCTGGAAATTTGTAATGCCAGAAATTTTTACCAGTATTACAAGTAAAATTGCATTACATTATTTGTGCTTCTGATCTTATTAAGAATCATGTTGTTCTACACAAACATTCATACAAATACACACTGTTTCACTATTGCTTTATATCATTTGATATGAGGTTAAGGTATAATTTTCTATTACCTGGTTCCAGGAGAATATTCAGTGTTATCACTGTGTCACATTTTCTATAAGAATGTGAGTGAGCAGTGAATAAATTCTCTACATTTCTAAATTGTTGTAAATGGCAAAGAAATTTTTAAAATAAACAGATAGTATTCATTGAGCTACCTTGAAGCTATCTAAGCTTTCAATTGTTGGTTTACATCATAAACCATTAGGAAAACTATCATGTAAGTATTCTAAATATGATGGTTTGATTTACTGTTTATTTTGTTCTCATGCAAATCTCACCTTATACTTTAAAATTATAAATACATATGCATGTGATCAGAAGTATCTCCAGTCTGGTATCTTCTGTCAGAGAGTAGCCAGGACCCTTCTTTCAGGGAAATGCAAGATAATTGAAATAATAGTTACTACCAGAGTAATCTGATCTTAAAGACAACTTTTTTCTACCCATCAATTACAGAGTAGTATTTCTTTGAAGCAGAAACAATTATAGCCCTTTCCAATTTTATCCTGAACAACTCTGGATGAACCCATATATATAAATGTCTAAACCTCTTCTCAAGTCCTAATAAGATCTTGGCTTCCATGATAAGCAGTGATGATATATTCCAAAGCACTTATTCATTTCTGATATGTCACTACTTATGGCAGAACACCTCTGACTGAAGTACTTGTCACTTTTAAGCCAAGGAAAATATACCTCTCTATAAACCTGAAGTCTTGACAATTTTTATCCAAGGGGATTTCGTCCAAGGAAAACACTCTCTTTTTTTCTTCATAGATGATCTAGCACATCATTATAGATAAATGCATAGTCCATGAGATTTTCATTAGCCATATTTTGAAATGTAACTTGGTGAATTAATTTAGTTATGTAATTTAATTCATATGTCATTACAAGAATTATAAGTAGTTAGTTATGTGCTGAGTAACTTTAAAATAAATCTAAAATGCAGGATCTTGTCTCATCATACTTCATTCACTATGTTTGAACCTGATAAACATGAAAAATAATAGAAGGTATTTAAAAACAAACAAACAAACAAAACAAAACAAAACTCACATTCACACACTGCATCAAAATTTTGCAAGAAAACTTCCTGTACTGTCTCCATTATTCTATTATTTTCATTTACTAACATTTAAATGAAGTCAGAAAAGCCTTTACTACAAACAAATATCTGTTTTTAAACTTTAAATATAACTGGAAAAATAAAAATCACCATAAAGAAAAAAACTCAGCAAAAAATGTTTTAACAGTAATGTAAATATTTTCAAGCATATAACTGCTCTTATTTTTTAATAAACTACATTCATTAGAAGCTATAGAAACACTGAAAAAAAAGTCATGAGAAGATATCTGTGAACTACCACTTGAAAGAAACTAAAGGAACAGTGTCCTTTAAATGCAACATGGTATCTGAATTGTTACCCAGGTTTAGTACCATAATAAGGAGTCACAACCTTCGGAATGTGGTATTACTAATCGTCTCAGGAAATTCACAGATAACCCAGAGATGAGACAAATTAACCTGTCAAAGAATTTGAGTCATTTTTCCATCTTTAGTGTAGGAGAAGGATAAAATGAAAAACTCAGTAGGCATGATGGATATGACAAGAAAATAGTACTCTGATTAACAAAAAGAAAAACAGAACAAAACTCAGTTGAAGTAACTATTCAACAACTCTTTCAGCAGACACCAGAAATAAAAACCTCATCCACTATGCTAGTATTTGTGATAAGCATCCAGGAGGGCACCTGGAAGGATAATTTTTCATACTGTGTGATTTCTAACCTTCTCAAACTGCTCTTCAGTATTCCTGTCTACATTTTAGCCCAACAACACAACAACAGCAACAACATAGTTAATTATTTTTTTTTAATATATGGAGTCTTGTACTAATTTATTTTACTATCTGTGTGTGTAAAGGAGATAATTTTCACTATTTTCCCCCTTCAGCAGCACCCTTCTATGTCTGCTCTATTTCCAAATATTCATACTCAGTAATAGAAAATACTGTAGCAGAAGTACATATTTGTTGCCGAATAAGCGTGGCAACCCCAATTAGCGTCCCGATGTAAAGAGCCCCGGCCTCTTTTATGGCTTCTGGCTCCCTCGAGCCCCAGCCGGCCCCGGGCGCTGGCCGTCCTTGGTTTTCGCTTTTCGCAGCGGCTCAGGCCCTGGCTCCCAACCTAATGACCACTCACACACCTTTTTGACACCAATATGATGAGCGGTGAAATGGCCGTTTAATGTGTGGCGCAGTTTGCTTATATACAAGCCCCGTCTTCGTTAGCACCCCTTAAGCATGCATCATAAATCAATCACAGAGCAGAGGAGGGCCTATCGCATCACATCCTGAGTCCCCGCTTATTCGCCTAATACAACACATATTTCTATTTGTGATTTCATTCCAAAGAAATATACAATCTATTTATTTCCGCAACTTTAACATTTTATACTGTACAAAATAAATTGAAGGTCAATTCAAGATTAACTACTGTGTATGAAATATTAGCAAAAGTCATGAAAATTTTAGTGTAGATTAAAATTTTGAATAGATTTCTGTACATGTTTATAAGCTGCGCTGCATTAAAAAGTTTTCAGAAATTATTTCAGTTTATAATAGTATTATGTTATCAGAGATTAAATATTAATTTTCTTTATGTTTTAAAGCTCTCAATTTATGATTTCTAGATCCTGCTTAACAAAATCTTGCAGTTTCTGTAAAAGAAAAAGAGATGGAATTTGAGGTCTCCAGGGCCTCCAGGATTTTTGTTTGGTTGGTTGTTTTGATTTTTGTTGTGTTGTGTTTTGTTTTGTTTTTGTTTTTGCTTTAGTAAGAATTATTTGAGTGAAAACTTTTACTGTTCTTACATAGTATATACCAATTCATAAATAGACATATGTAAACAGGTACAATCATGGATATCATTGAACAGGAATGAATTCATAATCTCTAAGTGAGAAAAAGTAAAGTTAGTTGGTTCTATGTAATCTTCAGAGGAACAATAAAGAACCTAAAATGTTAGCAGAATGTATACGAACAAATAAATAAATAAATAAATAAATTTATCCTGCATTTCCCTGAAAGAAGGGTTCTGGCTACTCTCTGACAGAAGATGCCAGACTGGAGATACTTCTGATCACATGCATATGTATTTATAATTTTAAAGTATAAGGTGAAATTTGCATGAGAACAAAATAAACAGTAAATCAAACCTTTTTTTTTTTTTTACTGTGAAGTTAAAACATATATGAGTGAGTTAATATAAATGTATTTGCCACTCAAGCTACACCTCTATAATCCTACCTGCAAATATCCTCTCTAGATAAGCTGAAATGTAAAGGATAGTTTCCACAACTGCAGAAACATTCTGCTTCACCAAATATACTACATGCTTAGTACAGAGACACATCCTAGAATAGAGAAACATTATGGTTTTTTTTTGTTGTAGTTGTTGTTGTTTGTTTGTTCTTTAGTTTTGTTTTGTTATTTTCTCCTCATGAACTTGAAACTAAAGTGATCATCATTTCATCATTGCTTACTCTAGTAAGTGTTCATTCTTTCTAGACCCTGAAAAATAAGATTTAAGATTCAATTATAATTTCATATCCACATATTTTAAAAAATCAAAAATTAAACCAAATAGGTATATGGTGTAGATAGGTGTATGGTGTAGATCTTTCATATTTTTAGAACTGTTAAAGTAGCAGTTAAATACTGAATCCAGTCAGAAAGCAGACTCTCAGATTCAAGTGGACAAAAACAGGTGAAAGAAATATTACAGCTGTCTTCAAACCCGCCACCTGTCACCTTACCCTAAATAGCTCTGGTTTAATTTCCTGACATCATGATGTGGATTCTTCAGAAACACCAGGGCAGTACTGTCAGGGCACTGAGGGCATCTAACAACTGCCCATCTAAATCAGTGTGATCATACACCTGGTAGTGATGACTCTTGGATAGCAGTTTTCCAAATAAAGAACTTTGTTGGAAATCTCTTTCCTTCTTTCACAGTTACAGAAATTTTCTAGACAGAAGAGGCCAGAACAATGTTCTTAAAAGTCTTCTGCTTTTTCTTCAATCTATGCCATATTGGTATTCAGTTTGTCTCTTTTCCTACTTTGGATAAACAGAAGAGTTTCATATCAAAACATGACTGAATTTATTTACATTAATCACTTTGTTTGCCCCATAGCACTCTGCACTGCAAGCAATTGAAAACAGATCCCAGAGTGCTGTTGACCTCATAAGATAGAAAATTTATTCACTCTTACAACTATTGAAAAGCAAAAATCACAGAAGTCCATTCTATATCCCTAAGCTGAAAGATTACAGAAAAGAATCTGTACTAAAAACTCATAGTAAGCTATGAAGTGGTATAAAATCTACGTGATAAATACCAAGGAATAGAAAAATGTTGAAATACTTTGATTATAAAAGCTGGGGGGGTGGGAGGATATGGGAAGATGGAGGAAGCAACAACGGACAGACAGTTAGCAGTGATGTTCTTTCAGATTTTAAGCTCTGACTTGGATCTATTGCCATGTCTGCAATAACTTATTTTAGTGTAAACTACAAGCTAGTTTATTTATATGAATATGACTGTGACTTAGAGTAATCTTTCCAGGATTAATTATTATTATTATTTATTTATTTATTTTGACTGCTATAGGAAAGTAGAGTACAAATAACACACATGCACATAGATCTTGGAGGATGTTGATGTGGATAAAGTGAAAGAGAGATCCATATTTTCTCATTATTTTCTTCAAGGAGTTAGTTTCTTAACAAGACAGAAACCTCAAGCTAAATCATTGCAATGGTGATGCAAATATCTCCTCCCTTGCTGTGTTTGTTCAAAATTGCATGTGCCCCAGCATCCACCGTTATCCATCTTTACGCATTTAGAAACAATAATCTTAAAGTCTGAATACAGCCTTTATGGCTAGCATTTCCTGTGGCGAGAGGTGTGCGACAGGGAAGTTAGTGGAGTTTCTCTTTTTCCTTCACAACTAGATTTATAGGATTTACAGAGCGTAAACAAACATAATCCAATAATTCTGATTTTCCTTTGTTGTACAAGTAAGCACACACAGTCATACTGTCAGTTCCTTTGCATTCTAGTGATACAAAAATTAAGCAAAACAGGCATTCAATAGAATACTTTGTTCACTTTGATTCATCTTCTTAGGGACAGTTTTTCTGGAACACAGACTGAAATTAATCTCCAAAAGAACTCAGTGTGACCACGCAACTATTACTCAAGTTTTCACCTCTCTTGCTACTTTTACTGGCTAGACTTCAATCTTTTTCCCTCTAAATCAAATTTGACTGCAGTTGTTTCAATAAAGATAATTTTGTTTCATGTATATATATGAATATATGAAATATATCAGAATATATGGAATAACTTCAAAACACAAATTATATACATCCAATTGAATTTAAAGCATTTTTGAAGCCGAAATGGCGCTTTTAAATGAAATCATTGATGAGCATCAATTCTCTTTAGATATAATTATAACATGAAAATACTGATGCTCATATTTCTTATTATTTCTTTGAACAATATAATAAATAGCTGGTAATAAACTTTAGAGACTTATTATATTACATGAAGCCTCAATCTTTGGTTGCAAGGAGAGCTGTAATATGGATGATTCTATAGCTACTGACTGTGATACGCAGACCTGTCAAACAAAGCATCCCAGATTTTTCTAAGAGTATCCTTTTTGCCTGCCTTTGAATATGTAGCACAGGGATTCACAGCCCAAATAATTAAGCTGCCTACTATTTAATTCCATCAGTAATCTTCCATTCTGACACCTTTATGTCCTCTGCCTCCCCAGTGCTCTCACTATGAATTTTACAGTTGAGGATACTTTCCTAACCTTCTCCCGAGCACTCATCTCACCAGTTACCTGTATTTAACTCTCCTATCACTGTCAGCTCCTTCCTTAGAAACACTTGCATTATGAATAGGATTGCCATCGCTGCATAATAATCTTGAGCTGGAAAGGAGCTCATTGGTTGCCCTAAATTTCATTGGTTCATTGCATTCAAAGCTTCATTGGTTGCCCTACATTTCTATCATTTTTTGTTATGTGGGTTTCAATATTCTCTTACAGAATTATTCTTTCTTTCTCACACAGCTTCCTTCTCTATCAGTACAGCAATTTTTCAGTGGAACACACTGTTTTTCCTTCCTTCACATTTACTAAAATTTTTGTGATCCCTACAGTCCTTTCTCCCATTCTGCTTAGTAAGTCTCCTTTGCTTGTACGAGAAGGATTATTTGTACCTAAAGTCTTTCTTGGGATTGGCAAGTGTATCATTAGTAGTAGTGAATCTCATTTGTCTAAATAGCAAGCACTGCTTTTCCCTATTATGTACTGAAGGCTGAGCAGCCAAAACAGAAAGTGTCTATACTCCTGTCTCTCTGATTAGTTTTCAGAATAACGATGGCTTTTGAAATGAGAAAAGCCAGGTTGGCCAAAGAAATCGTTTAAGCTATTGTTTAAAGCATGTGAATTGTATACTTCATGTCACATACATTCGATGAAGAGGATAAGGCTTCCCTCTGATGGCACTCTTCTTATTGTTCCCCAAAACATCTTTCAGTTGTTAGTACTTCTTTCACTTCTCAGTTCCTCATGTTTCTTTCACTAACTCCCTGGGCAGCATGAGAGAGACTGAAGTGGATCCAAAAATGGGTTTAGTAACTGTCAGTGCTGAACTGCAATGCTAACCTTTAGCTAAGCCAGGAAAGTAAGTAAAATCCTGTTGTGGTTTAACCGTACTGGCAGCTCAGCAACACAAAGCTGATTCATCTCACAATCCCCTGCAGTAAGAAGAGAGAAAGAATGGGAAAAAAAGAAAGGTAAAACTAATGGGCTAAAATAAAGACAGTTTAATAGAATTTAAAATAAAGGGGAAATGATGATGACGATAGCACTACTACTAATAAAAGAATATTCAAAACAAGTGATGCACAATGCAATAGCTCACTACCACTGACCAATGCTCAGCCAACTCCTGAGCAGCAGCTGTTTCCTCAGCCAACTCCTCCAGTTTTACTGTTGGGCACAACACTGCTTGATATGGGACATTCCTTTGGTTGGTTTGAATTAGCTGTCCTGGTTCCCAGTTCCTTGTGTACTCCCAGACCACTTGGTGGTAGGTACCACAAGAGGCAGAAAAGTCCTGTAATTTAAGGAGAGAGTAATAGAGAGCAAAAATAGTAAGTAACCCGAAGTGAATATGTAGCCAGCACTGAAAAGGCTATTTTGTTTTTTTAAATATAGTTACTGTTTCACAAATCATTCCCGCATCCATGCTTTTTGCTATAATGAAGTATTAGGGAGACAGCCTTAGGTTTTAATGTACAGTTTTCTTACAACTTAGAGTATTCCTACAAGCTTCAAAATAGTTATTTCATGAGTGTAAGGGCTTTCAGCTGCAACAGTTTTTGTAATAAAAGCTGATTTATGTAATTTTGCAACCTACACTTCTGGTGGAAAAATGTTGAAAAGTTAACAAATTTTATTATTGCTGAAAATTTCTAAAGTCTTATAGCTTTAGAAATAACAAATAAAAGATAGCTTTAGAATCATAGAATTGGAGAATTGTTGGAGTTGGAAGAAACTTTTAGAAGTCATCTAGTCCAACTCTCCTGCAATGAACTGGGACACCTACAGTTAGATCAGGCTACTCAGAACCCCTTCCAGCCTGGTCTTGGATGTCTCCAAGGGCAATGCATCCACCACTTTTCTGGGCAACCTGATCCAGTGCATCACTACAATTATTGTAATAAACTTCTTCCTTATATCCAACCTAAATCTCCCCTCTTCTAGTTTGAAACCATTTCACCTTGTCCTATCACCACAGACCCTGCTAAAAAGTCTCTCTCTTTTTTCTTACAGCCCCTCTTTAATCTTCTTTTCCCCAGACTCAACAGCATCAGCTCTTAGCCTCTTCATAGAAAGACGTATTCCAGTCTTGGACCATTTCATGGCATTCCTCTTGATGCACTTTAACAGGTCCATTTCTTTCCTGTACTGAGGTTCTTCTGTGCCCACTGATGGAGCCTGTCTAGTTCACTCTGGATGGCACTCTGTCCCTTGGGTATGTCTATCACACCACATGGCTTGCTGTCTCCCGCAAACTGTCTGAGGGTGCTCTCAGTCCCACTGTCAGTGTCATTGATAGAGATATTAAGGTGTACCGGTCCCAGCATTGGCCACTGAAGACACTCATTACTGATCTCCATCTGCGCGCTGAAACACTGACCATGATTTACAGGTACAATCTTGAAACTAGCTCTTCATCCCTCAAACAGTCCACCCACCAAATCTTGACTAGCTGGAGAGGATATTGTGGGAGACTGTGCCAGTGACTTACTGAAGCCTAAAGAGATGAACAACAGGGCTCCTCCCTGGTCAACTAACAGAGTTATGCCATCACAGAAGGTCACTATGTTGGTCAGGCTAAACTTGTCCCTCATGAAGCCATGCTAGCTGTACAGTACCATCTCACTTTATTCCATGTGCACTGTTTCCAGAAGGATCTGCCACTGGCATCAGGGAATTGCAATGCCCTGGCACAGAGGTGAAGATGACAGATTACTGCATCCCTGTGAAAAAAAAAAAAAAAAAAAAAGGGGGGGGGGGGGGGGGGGGGGGTAAGACTTTATTTTTTACATTTTCATTGCCAGTGAATTTATATCTGAAATGTATCTATATCATTGCTAATAAGAGATAATTTTTAAAGCCTCACTAAAAACACAAAAGATTTACAAGCAATGTAATACTATATTCTGTACGCAGTCTTCTAATGGGCTTTAAGTAGAGGCTGCATTTAGTGTTGTCAAAAGTGATAATCTCATTAGTTTACAAAAAATAAGTTGTAACCATAATTATTAATATTACTCAATATTTTACTTGGCTAAGTATTTCTACCTAACATTTAATCTGGTGGTGCATTCTACATATATGTATGTAACAATTCAATATTTCACCCAATACCTGAAATACCCAAAAAAAAAAAAAATAATAATAATTTATAAAAAGCTTCACTTTTTCCTGACAAAGAGAAATAAAAGCTATACTATAATCTCTAACTGAAAGAGCTTGACCCTTTAAAAAGTCTTTATCTAGACCTGTTTATTTCTCTGTGATTTGGCACATGATCTTAATCATTTTGCTATATATGTCATCAAATTAATAGCTCTGTAAATAAGGCATTCATTTTATAGATATCAAAGTACTCAGAAAAAGGTCGTTACACAGATATGTGACTACATGCAATATAAATCAGTAACAAGATAAGGCAGTGAGGAAAAGAGTGAAAATAAAGTAACATAATCCGGAAAACTTTATAAAAAAAGGAAAAATTATGGTCAAGGATGTACATTTAAGCTAAACTTTGGATGAAGGCTCACTGGATAATATTTTCATCATTACTCAGACTTGTGTCCTGCTCTCCTCTGATTACTTAATTGGGTACAATGAGCCACAGTTCTCAGAGTGTTTTGGCCCACTTTGTTACAACAATGCATGTTAGACCAAGATTAAAATGACTTGTTGGAAATGGATACAAGTGGGGCTGCCTTTGCAGTGAAATGGGTCAGAATTCCAAATGTGAGAACTTCAGCACACTCAGATTTCAATTAGAACAGATTCTTCAACATTTCTCTTAATTTCTGGATCAAAATGTTTTTATAAACGTTCACATTTTACAGAAACCATATGTTATGCAATATAATTGTACAGAATTCTTTTTAATTTTTTTTTTTAATTTTTTAAATCAAACAATTATTTACTTTTTTTTTTTTTTTTTACAAACACAGACAACATCTCTGCATTCCTCCCAGGCTACACAACCCTGCTTCTGCTTCCTGTAAATTTCCCTCTTTTCCCTCTGTTTAATCTGCTGGTTCTTGCACAGTCACAATGGTTGCCTGCCACCCCTGCTCGACCTCCTCTGCTGGGAGATGGAGAGCCATAGAGCTCTCGGAAGGGTATCTTTGAAGAGCTGGCAGCTTTGTTCTGTATTCATGTCCTTAAGGACAGTTTCCCAGGGGATCCCACTCAGCAGTTCCTTGAGCAGCTAGAAGTTTGCTCTCCTGAAGAACAGGCTCCTGGTTCTGCTTTTTCCAGGCCTGCATCCTTCTAGATCATGAACTCCACCAAGGCATGGTCACTACAGTTCAGGCAGCCTCCGGTCTTAACCTCTCTAATGCTCACCTTCTAGTCAGTATGCTCCCGTCCACCTTCAGTGTTACCCATTTCTCAAGGTTGCGTTCCAGACCACAATACCCAAAACCCTGAGTGTGACAAAATTTACAGAGCTATTCATTCAGCATGTCCATCCGTCTCATTTTGCCTTATTTGGAAATATATTGAAAGATACAATGATTTTTTTTTCCTTGTAAACTATAGAAAGATATAACAGCAGACAGAAAAACAGCAAAGATGACAAAAGATTGCCTGTTCCTATGACAGTATAATGGAACCATTTCATTTCCAATAAGTATCACAAATAAGAAATGCACTTTCAATTTATGAGGATTTGAGCAGAATTTGTATAAGAAGCTTAACAGACTATTTACTGCACTTCAGTTACAAAGCAATATAGACAATGCTTTCAAAAGCTTCTAGAGGTTTGACAGAAAACTGACAAGAAAGTAAAACTCGAGGCAAGTGCTTAGGCTCCATGAAAGCCAATTTTGCTTGAAGCCATATCTTGGACAGCAGTATCATTTCGGAGCAATGAATATAATGTGACTTGTAAATACATCATGTCATACAAAAACACACATGCAAATATTTAAAGGCTAGTATATCTATCAGTATTCTTACTGATACTGACATTCAGCACCTTCCTGAAATGCAACCCTCACAGCAGTGTTGAAGTCATAAAACACATGAGAATTAAATGATTCCTGTTCTTCTACAGCAAGTGGTATCACTTGCCATTAGATAATGTGCCAACTTTTCCATTTTGCAAATTCCTTTCATATAATTCTTGTAAAGAAAAGGCTATATATAATGAAATGTTAAACATAGCATTATAAAAGCAATAACTTTTTGTTTAAAATAGCACCTGAATGAGTATACCTTTCCCTTCCCTTCCCTAAAAAAAAAAAAAAAAAAAAAAAAATAAAATTTAAAAAACAAAAAAAAAAAAATTAACTTTCCCAACCCTTCCCTAAAAAAAAAAAAAAAAAAAAAAAAGCCAAAATTCAGTAACTGTAGAAAAGAACTTTCAAGCAGTAGAATTTGCTCTCAAAAGCAAACAAAAGACAAGAAGCCACTTCATCATTCCCTCCTTTTTATTTATTTATTTATTTATTTATTTATTTACTATTTATTTTTTATTTAGTCCACTAGCAACATAAATTATGCTCTGGTAGATCAAGGATGTCTCAGAAAAAGAGTAAATGTGTGTACTCTTCTCCTTTGTCTCCTTTAATACCATGCATTTAAACCATTTCCAAACATTTTTTTCCAATGGAGGTTCCCATCAACAGCAGGAATCAACATAACAGTGATTAGAGACGTTTGAAAAAAGTTATTACAAGTGTAAATAAATATAAAAAAATAAACACAAACAAACAAACAAAACATATGATGAATGGCATTCACAGAACAAATCCAGAGGAAAGAAGAACATGCATCCTGAGAAAAAAACAAGGATGAAAGAGGACTAATAGTCACATGGAAAATAGAAAATACATGTTAAAATTATTGAGGAAATCACTCTGTTTAAAATTAATTTTATTTGCTCATAATCATAGTCTGAAGTTTTAACCACCCACTTAATTCATGAATACATTATTCTCAATATTACAGATAAATGTGAGTCATTCATAATGCACTCCAGGATTTTAAAATCAAGTATCAATAATTTTCTTTCTAAATATGCTAGTGGCATTCATTTATAGTCAATATGGCACTTTATTTATTTATTTATTTATTTGTTTGTTTGTTTGTTTTGAAGATTTCTAGAAATTTCTTTCAGATCAGAATGAGAATATAGTATACAATTTGTTGATCACCCTAACAAGGTACTACTTTCTTTAGTTGAATTAATCAGGTGAATATCATCTCTCCATTAGATTAAAATAAATAAATAAATAAATAAATAAATAAATAAATAAATAAATAAATAAATAACCCCGCATTCAGTCTAATTGACTCAGTAAACTAGTGATTTTCTATTTTCTTTTTTTTTTTTTTTTGAGTGATTGTATAGTAAGAATTCAGAAAGCATAATAATAGTAGTTAATATTTTAAAGTTCTCCACCACTCTGAGAAAAAAATACCAAATTTTTCATATTAAATGCCTAGAATTCTATGGAGAGCATGTAATGAAAAAGTTACTTGGCGAGCTTGTTCATTTTCTTGTTATATTTTACCATACTTAATTTTTGATGTTTGTCTTTAAATTGGTTTCAGGAATACCTTCTTTTACTTTGGTTTACAAAATAATTTATCAATGAAATCATTACCATCGAGACAGTTTTGATTAGAAACTTCTCAATAATGTTTTTTTTTAATTATTATTATCTTATTTTAAAAAATCCAGTAGGAAGTATTCTAAACAGACTGTATATGTAAATGATTTCAACTGCATTTTATTCATCAAGTAAAGATGTAAGAGCACATACTTTGTTAATTTCCATATTAAATATTGTAGTCCTTCCATCAAGAAAATAATCTTCAAATAATCTGTTGCTATTTCTTCCTAGTTTTGCCCTCCACACAAGGCTCTAAGCTCCATAGCAGTGGTTATGATTAATCAAATGTGGCAAATATGTGGCAAATTCCAATGCATATTTCAAGTATGTTGTCAAAAGTTATGATATATGATATTGCATTATTGCTTTTGCTCTGTGTTTTTGTGTAAGAGTTGTACCTGCATTATAACCTCCTATTTTATGATGTTGGCCCATGAAGTCAAATGTAGATGTTGATGGTGTGGCAGTAAATGTTGAACCTTCCTGCCAAGATTCCATTGCATTTAGTTACCATGTGACAGTTGGTAGTAGAAGGGTAGTCTAAATAAATGGCATCTGACATGGTAGTGCACATGAAGCAAAGGTATGGAATTGAATTCCTCTACACAGAAAAAATATAATCACTGACATTCATTGATGTTTTCTAAACATTTATGGAGACCAAATGTGGATGTGACCACAGTGAGGTAGTGGGTGGCAGATTTCAGAAGTGGCAACAGTAACATGAGAAACAGGTTGCCTTCCATATGACAATATATAGCTGTCACACCATGAAATTAAGAGCATCACAATTAGCTCATCCATGTGAACCAATGGATTACAACTAAGGAACTG
The DNA here is from genome assembly GCA_035772895.1 of Perdix hodgsoniae. Lineage (NCBI taxonomy): Eukaryota > Metazoa > Chordata > Aves > Galliformes > Phasianidae > Perdix > Perdix hodgsoniae. Next base: position 6,079,520 of record JAPSGF010000028.1, on the reverse strand, counting down.
CAAACTAATCTGAAAATTATTATCAGTGGAAATGATGGAAAATGATGGTGGCATTGCTGGAATATCATAGTTTGTGTCAGATTGGTCCCATAATTGCTCAGACAGAAACAGAAAGAACACCATATGCGTGTTTGTCAGGAACTATTGAATGAATATGAGGCTGAAGGTGATAATTTCCTGGACTCAGAATTACCAATGACAAGACAGGGGATGTCACAAGAAGCCAGAGTCAAAATAGAAGTCCATATATTGGCCATATGTGAATACCCCCATCAAAAATAAAGTTCAAGAAGCATCCCTCAGCAGGCAGTGTACAATGTCTTTTTGGATAGGAAAGGAATGATCCTTCTGGATTTCCAGAACCCAGACAAACCATCACCTCTGACTGCTACATTGCCATGTTGAATAAGGCCAAAACTTCCAGTCTGGCCAGGGAAGAAGACAAAATTTCTCTTGCAGCATGATAACAAGTCCCATACCCAAGAGGCAGAGTAGTACTTATTGCATCCAGAGTCTCTAACTAGTGGAGCAAACTATACTCCTCCTCTTCCCCTAAGGTCAAGATTGGTGTACCCCTACGAGTAAGAAATTAGGCAAAGGTGTCATGAGACCTTAACAGATAAGCTAGGAGCTCATGGAAAAACTCAAATAGAAAAAGAAAGTATGTGGAACATTGAAAAAATGTCTGGCCAGTAGAGAGGAATACAAGAATGTTGAAAGTGTATGAAATGGTGAAGGCTAAGATCCAATTGGAATTAAATCTTGTGAAGGAAGTGAAGAACAAGAGCTTCTTTGAAGTATATCAATAAAAAGAAAACTAGAGGAATGTGGACTCACTGCTAAATGAAGTGGGTACCCTGACAAAGAGTGATGCGGGGAAGGCGAAATTACTGAACACCTTTGCTTCAGTCCTTACTGCTAAGACCTCCCTTTGGGAATCCAGACCCTTGATAGAGTCTGGAAATAGAAGGAATTATTTGAAACCTTAAGAAACAGCTATTTTTACTGTGAGGGTTGGATTGGAAATTTTCAACAGTGCCCTTCTAACATGTCATTTTCTGAAATTGTGATTCTACGATGAAAATAAATTCAGATCCAGCATTGTGGGTAACTTGCAGAACTTCAGAACTTCATTCTGAACCAAATATTCTCATCTCTAGACAAAAAGAAAGAACAATAAATATTATTTCCATACATTAAAGGCCAAGTTCATTCAGAATAAATATTTACTGAAAATTTTAGGCAGTTTTTCCATGTTCTTATTGTAAGAATTATATCTGTAAACATGGCTAGATAGGGCTTAGGGCTAGATAGGGCTTAGGGCTAAATTTTAGAACTATCATCTGAACTGAAATATCAGTTTAGACTTACATACTTTTCTCTCTAACCTCAAATTAAGGTATATTTTAACATTACCTAGCCCATTACAGAAATGCCATCTTTGAGACAAGTCTAAGTCCTATATAAAAAAAATTCTGTGGCTGCATTTCTGTTAGGTATAAGGCCTGTAAGAGAAGACAAATTACTTGCTAAGTATATTCATCAAAGTATGTACCAGCAAATTTCATCTAATTTATTAATACTCCTAATTGATGTGTTTTCTGTCTTTGACAGCTTTAAAAGTAAAACATTTGCTGAGCAAGAGCTGATACTTTGGCATTTAAAGGTATCATAGACACTAAGTACACAACTCTGCTTTCTTGTTTCAAATATTAATTTCTGCATACCATTCTAGCTGCTTTGCTATTAGAACCCACACTGTGCTAAATGACAATTTTTTTTATTTTTGCCCCTTGCCAGGAGAACTGCAACTCATAGGGAAAAAAATTCAAATAGCTCTAAAAATCAAACAAATAATAAACAAAACAACTCAATAGAAACAAATAGCTGTTCTGAACCTTTAAGTGAAATTATGTTACATGAATGGAAGCTTATAGATCCCAAATCAGGGGGAGCTGCAGACAAAATGTAGCTGGTCAGTCCTTCAAGAACCACATGGTTTTCAATATTTTGAAAGCTAGTATTACTGTAACTTTGATCATTCTTTTTGAAAGAAAGTTACCTGCAGATGGATCCCGCACAATAATGTGGAGGAGAGGAAGGGAAGACGAACTGGCAGAAGATTCAAATTTGCCAGCATGTGGTTGAAAATCAGAACAAAGAATTCAGGGACATTAGAGTCTGATGTAAAGATTATTAAAAGCTGCATGAAGGGCTTATAAATCACACAAGGCTCAGTTAAATTAAAACAATCATTTTCTTGAAAATGGAAATATAATTAGGTCACCACAGTAACCTGAACTTCTCCCCATGCTTCCTCCACAAATGACTTCCTAATGTTGGTGACTGCTCGGAATTAACATTTCATTTACAACTAGGTTATAACCAGATATTAAAAAATCAGATATAATATTTCACAGACTGTACATTTCAACACAAGAGAGAAAGAGAACAACGTTTTTCCTCAGGTTACCATCAGTATGCCATGACTTTGTGGTAAATTTAAATTTCCTCATTTTAGTCATTACTTTATTTCTCACTCAACGAAATGAGTGCATGTTTTGTAGTGATTTTATGCAGCATATAGTGTCCAAGAGCCATCACTGTAACATTTTTAGCTTAACTAGATAATCAAAGGATGAAATCATAGTGAAATCATAGACCAGGTGAGATTCATTAAAAGCAAATGATTGCTTCTTTCATTTATAATGTAAGTACTAGCAGGGCTGTATGATATCATCTAGATTCCAATGGACTGTTCTTTAATTTACAAATTCAGTATCTCCAGAAAAAACTTGTAACAGCAAAAAATCTGTTTAGCTGTAACAAAACAAATAGTGGAAAGGTGCCATACCAAAATACTTATACCAGAGACTATTTCATTCTGGAAATCAGAGTTTGCATGCTTATGGCCTGGTTGTTAAAAGAAAAAAAAAAAAGAAAATACCATTTCTATTAAGCTAAAATGACTGAGTAATAAGTAAACAATCATCCATTTAGGTAAGCTGTGTAACTTTTGAGAAAGGATAGATACATATGGGACTGTGTTTATGTACTGCCAAGTATACTATCACTTTGGACAAAATTGGCCAAAAGTGTACTAATCATGACCAAGCCTAGACAAAGTGACAGTAATATTTCTTTCAGTTTCAGAGTACCTACAAACAAAACCATTCCCATTTTCCATCAAACCTATTATAATTTTTCACGTCATAAAAAACAACTTTTTTTTCTGCCTAAAAAAATATTTATTTAGGTTTATATGAGCAAGGTACAATAAATGGTTTGTTGTTTTTTGTTTTATTCTAGTGTTTTTGTTGTTGTTGTTGTTTGTTTGTTTACATTATTTGTCGAGAGTTGTCATGATCAAGGCAAGGCTTAGATCTAATTAATCAAATGGGAAAACTTACTTTCAGGTTCAGATTTATTTCTAACTCCTAATACTAATAAAATAATAAATTCTTCCTAAATAATCTTTTTCTACCCTTTCCTACTTTGAATAGAAAATTAGAGAAAGAAATAAAAAAAAAAAAACACATTCTTTCTCAATTGCTTCTGATGACCTCAGAGAACAAGCTGTAGGTTTGTAATGGTAAGATGAATGTCAAAGAGAGTTGAAGGTAACAAAAGAAAGAGTTAAGTAGCCGTCCATGGCCCAAATGTCTTGTGACTAAGTCTTCCAGCCAGCATGTACAGAAAGGTTGCTTGTCAGCTAGAAATTGTTTCAGCACTATTCTTCTGTCCTTCTACTTTGTATAACCCATTTTGAGTTCTTTTCTTCACCTGACAATGGCAGAACATACAAGCAACAAAACAAACCAACAAAGAATTCCTAAAAATCTTGTTTCTGCTCCTGAAGTCAAGAAACAAAATATCACCACTATTATTTTCTATTAAAAAGTGAAAATGGTGAGCACGAAAAGGGAACAATTGAGTTTTCCATCTGTGGACTGTGACAGATATAGGTCTAAATGCAATGTTTTAGTATTTTTAAACAAAGTAAATTCAGGAAGAGGCTGCGTAGAGGAAGAAACATAAGAAAGAGAGCAGTATGTCCAGTATGAAAGACTGATGTTCCATGAATGCAAAATAGAGCACTGGAGAAAACAGTGACAAATAGAACCGAGAAGACTAAAGAACAGGACAACATCTAATAAAATGCTTAATTTAAAGAAACAGAAAAACTGAGGAAAAGAAGAAATAATTTCTACTTGATAAAAGTGGATAAAAGCATATTCAAGTAAAAATTAATTCTGTTTCAAACAGCAAGTAAAGCCAAGACAGGAGTGTTATATATTATGCCTCTTCCAGTGGAATAATGTTTGATAGAATTTTAATTTTATGCAATACAAAGAATTTGAACAAATATTTTATGTCCTGTGTGACGTCTGATCTTAAAATGTAATCATCTTCCCTGTTCAAGTATACAATATATGCAAGCAGTGGAAAAGGGCAAATATCAGCTTTAGGGTAGGGTTGAAAAGTTTCAGTTTAAGACTAAACCAAATGCTGAGGCTGTGAAAATTCTGATTATTCATCTTGTGAAATTATTACTGAAAATAATTGGTGGTACTTCCTGTCAGTTGAAAACTGATAAGTGATTTCTACCTGTAAGTAAGTTTTATATGCAAATTTGAATAACTGATGTGATCTACCTGGAACTGTACAAGCACTGGACACTGTTCTACATGTCCTCTTTGCCTCTAAATTGGAGATACAAGTATTTAGCAGGTGGACCATTCATAAAATATGGAATTGACTGGTGGGATGATTGCTCTCAAAGAACTGCAGTCAAGGATATGAAGTCCAGGTGAAGATCAGTTATGAGTGTTATTCCTTGGAACTATTTAACATTTGTGTCAGTCACATGAACCCTGGCAAGAACTTACTGTTCATGTAAGTTTCCCAGCAACACCAACCTGTGTGAACCTCATGAAGTTCCACAAATACACTGTCCTGCATGAGGATAGAGTAACAACAAGTACAAGCAGAGGCTGGGTAATGAATAGGTTGAGAGTAGCCCTGAAGATGAGGACTTGTGGATGGAAAAGTGAACATGAGCATGTAGGGTTCAGCCAACACACATTTGCTGCTCAAAAAGCCAATCAAAAGAAGCATGATCATCAGGGAAACAATCTGTTCTCTGCTCCATTCTCCTGAAACTCCAGCTTGTGTTTAGCTTTGGACCAGTCAAGATAAGAAGTACATGGAATCATTGTAGTGAGCCTAGAAGGTTACAAGGATGATCAGGGGGCTAGAGCATCTCTTCTACAAAGACAGGCTGTGAAAATTTCAGTTGTTCAGCCTGTAAAAGAGAAGGCTCTGGGGAGACCTTGTAAGTTGCCCTCCAATACCTGAAGCAGGCTAAAAGAAAGGTGTAAAGAGACTCTGTCATGAAGTACAATTATAGGACAAGAGCTCTAAAAATGAAAGAGGAGAGATTTAGATTAGACATTAGGAAAATCATCTTTACTCCAAGGGTGGTGAGGCACTGCAGTGGATTGCCTAGAGATGTGTGAATGCCTCATCACTGAAAGTGTTCAAGGCCAGGTTGGATTGGACTTTGAACTACCTGGTCTAGTGGATGATGGCACTACTCATAGCAGAGTGTTTTGAACTAGATAATCTTTAAGCTGCTTTCCAACTCAAGCCATTCTATGATTCTATGATTGTATGAAATGCAGATAGCTTAGGCAGAGCGATTCATCACTAACATGTACATGGTTAGCCAAAGCCAAACAGTACCCAAACAAAGATTTCATGAAGCAGTATTTATCCTGTTAACAGAAGCCAGTGGTCTTGGATGAATTATTATTTTGTCAGTCATTCCGGTCTCCCTCATCCCAGACTATTTCTTTTTGAGCAGTTGTCATGCCCTTTTTTTACTCACTTCCACATCTATTTTTGCTTAAAGGTAATATAGCACTGTCCTCCGAAACGTTATCCTGCCACAGAGAATGTTTTTGCCTCTAGTTGATGTCACTTCGTAATAAAAACAAAACATGATCAGCTGTGTCTTTGCATGTGACAAGTCAGATTGGAGACAGTACTAGTTGAAAATTCAGGGAAGTGGAGCAGATGCAAAATAGAAGTGTGCAAAGAAATTTTCACTAGTTAATTCAGATTGCTCCTTATGTGTCTGTGGATATCTACTGCTTCATTTCTCCAAGGTGCTCACACCCATTTCAAAACTGCTCTATGATGGCAACAAATTTGCAGCAGGGAGTTTAAGTGGTGTGTGTTGCTACAGCACCACTGCTGCAATGCATCACAGTCAGAAGAGAAATGTAGTACAAGCCTTCTTCTGATGATAAAGAAAACAGATGGCATATCTAGGAGTAATTGAAATTAAAAATTACTATGACAACTTGGTAGTAAATATTACTTCCAAATACCAAGCACCAAGATTTGCTGTTTTGTTTTGTTGGTTTGTTTGTTCGTTCTGTTTTTTTTTTTTTTTCTGTGATTAGGTTGAATTAAATAATTAATCTTAAACATTCCTCTTCAGTAAGGCTTTTGGCATGGTCCCACAATATCCTTCTTTCCAAATTGGAAAGATGTGGATTTGACAGGTAGACTGTTTGATGGAACTGGATGAAAACTGCACTCAGAGAGTGGTCATCCATGATTCAATGTCTGGCTGGAGATCAATAGTAAGTAGTGTCCTTCAGGGGTAGGTAGCACTGGAACCCATGCTCTCATTATCTTCACCAATGACATCAACAGTGGGATGAGAAATGTGTACTCATCCAGTCTGCAGATGATATCAAGCTGTGTGGTGCAGTCAACATGCTTGAGGGACAGGATGATATTCAGAGGGACAGAATGCCATTCAGGCTTGAGTAGTGGGCCCAGAAGAACTTCATGATGCTCAACAAATCCAAGTGCAGGGTCTTGTACTTGGGTCATGGCAACCCACACTATCAGTGCAAGTTGAGGGATAGAGTGCAAACACGTTGAAAAGGGGTTGGGGTTCCTGGAGAATAGCAAGCTGGACATGAGCCAGCGATGTGACCTTACAACTCAGAAAGCAAACAGTATCCTGGGCTGCATCAAAAGAACTGTAGCCAGCAGGTCAAGGGAGGTGATCCTGCTCCGCTACTCTGCGCTGATGGGACTATACCTGGAGTACTTGTCTCGCTCCAATTTATAGGAGGGAGAGGAGGTTCTTTTAATATCTGTATACCCGGCTTGAGATTAAGAAACAACGGTTCAAATGTTGGTCCGACCAGTTTATTACAGATGTTAATTAGGGAGATGGGGAAGGGGAGGACGGACACTATTATGAATTAGGGTAATGGGTAAGGGAACAAGGGCGACAGAAAAGATAGGAAAGAAGAAGCAAGGAGTCTTTATAGGAAGCAAGAGGGAGATAGTCACCACCATGGATCCAGCGTGGTTCATAGTTCAGTCTTTGATCTTCAGAAGCGGTGGGTCGTCGGGCATTGTTCTGTTGATGACGGCGGCGACCACGACGATGGTGGTGGCGGCGACGACGGTGGCAATGAACAAGGCGATGAAGGCCAATTTTCAATGCTTTCAAAGTGGTTGAGTCAGCTGTCTTTGGAGTGACAGCTCAAATCCAAAGTGGTTGAGTCAGCTCTCCTTGGAGTGGCAGCTTCTGGCTCTGTGGTCTCAGCAGTTTCTTATCTTCCTGGCCTTACCAGCAGATAAGAGGAAGCAGGGAGGCGCTAACTTGTACCTTGCCTTCACAGAATACAATGGCATCATCCCCCAGTTTTCCATAGCAAGCTGAAGTTTCAATCACAGGCCAGATCTTCCGCCAATAAACCATCCTGAGCACTCTCTTCCGGAGGCGAACAGCTAACATTGTCCACACAGTGATGTTGATTGCCACATGGCAACACCCATCACTCATCTCCTAGACAAGTCAGTCTTATCACAAGAAACACATCAGGAAGCAAGCTTTGAGACAATAAACAAAGAAGGATTCTCACACCACCCCGTGGCTCAAAGATTGCTTGAAATGAAGCATAAAAGACTCACCATGGTGGTGAGGAAAAGAAAAGGGAGAAAATAAAGACTGCAAACAAGGAGAGAAGGAGGAGGGGGAGAAGGGGAAGCTAATCGTTACACAATTACTACAAAAGATTTCTTGGGCTTGGTTACAAAGTACATGGAGGATGCAACTCATTAAGTTGGATGAAACATGGAATCATACAAGGTACAAACATAAGAGTTGCAACAACATGCAGTAGATAAAATCAGATACGTTTCACCCATGGGCCTCCTGGAAGCCAGGATAAGAAGTCAAAGTCTAGGCCTTTCCAGGTTTGAATGGGAACATGGGTTATTTTCCGTATACCCTGGGCAATTTGCTTAGCAGCCTTTTCATTATCATTCAATTTTTAGACAACAATTAGAGTAATTCAATTTGCCACAGACACCACCAGGTGACTCTTCAGGAATGGTGACACAAATATTATAATGAATTAATGGTTGAAAGTGAAAAGAGACAACCATATATTTGGCAGTAACTATACATTTAACAATAACCAATAATAATAAATAAATAAGTAAAACAAACAGAGCTATTTATGTTAGCTGCTTTCCTTACCCAGGAACTCCCAGTGTAAGCCAGGATCCAGGTGGGAATTCTTCAGTAGAGGTTGTGGTTTTTATGAATAGCCATACAATATTACACTTCAGTTAATTCACCAAAAGCATAATTTTTTCTAAGATAATTTAGATTTCTAAAAAAGACATTTCTAACGCAATTCAAATGCTGAGAGATATAAATACTAGTTTGGCAAGTTCAAGTATTGTTACAGTCTAGAGAACATTTCACAGGATAGTGTGTGTAGGATACCCCCACAGTATAAACTATCAAAGAGGGGTAATCCCAGAAACACACACATCTATTATCAAAACTTAGGCACTTTCCAACAACCATGTTTTGGATGGAACTCCTGAACTGGTATGACACTGAAAAGCATCAGTGCAAAAAGGTTTTATGATAGATTTATTTTGTGACCGCATCTAACAGATATTAGATGAGTCCCTTGATTAATTTCCCAGTTTGTTAGGAATTTGGAAACACTGTGGAGGAGTTACATGCAAATCATAATCAGTTTGGTAAAAAGGGGTCAAAGAAGGGGTCAAAAGAGATGACATCACTGTGCAGGGAGTATCAGTAAGCCAGGATGACCTGTAAAAACTCTAAACCCAGTTGTGAAGTTTAACAGATCCAAGAACTGATATCAATTACCACCCACACCCACAACAACAAAAAATATAATGCTATTGCAACCAAAACAATGTCATCAAGAGGTACATTCGGTATTCTAGCATGATCAAATCTTCAGTTTTCTGTCACAAAACACAAATGGTTAAAATCAGCTATTAGCCTTTTTGTGTTCTGTCAGGGTCCCACGGGGATCTTCTGTAAAATAAAACAAGACAATAAAACAAGACACCAACTTGCCCTTTCTGGGCTTTGTTAGCGTGGTTAAAAAATGAGGGAACGATCCAGCAAGTGTTGATTACATATTCCTTTTTCGGGGTGTCTTTAGCCTTCCAAGGATATTTGTTAAGGGGTTCCATTAAGGTTAGGGAAACTGGCCTCAGGCTAGCTGAGTCAATCGACACAGTCTGGCCAGGGAGATAAGAGGGTTTCCCTAGCTTATCAGCCACTGATTCGTGACTCACAGGGATGACAGGCAAGAGTGGTGAGACCTTTGGACAGAAGGTGTTGAATCGAGGATCTGGTTTTCCTTTGTTGTGAGCTTTCTAATGCATTCACCCTTCACCGCCCCCACCCCGCTCACTTGGGAGGGGCGAAGACATCAGTTTTCCAACAGTTTGGATAGCCATCCAGGTTCCTCAGGAGAAGCCCTGGGACCTGGGATTTTGCTTTCCTCAAGATTCTTGAGCTTTTGTACTGGCCACCAGTTAACTAATAATAAGGAAAAAATTTTTTACAGTGACCGTAGAGAAGCTTGGGAACAGGTTGCCCAGAGAGATAATGGATTGAGACATTCGAGGCCATGCTGGAACACGCTCTGAGCAATGAGCTCTAGTTGTAGTTGTCCTTGTTCATTGCAGGGGAGTTGGATTAGATGACTTCTAAAAGTACCTTCCAACTCAAATGATTATCTGATTCTATGATTCTAAATAGAACTCTCTCATAAGAATATTATATATAAATATTTGTCACTGTTCCAAGTGAGACAAGTTGAAGTTCTCTAATTTTTTTTGGAGAATAAGAAAATTATTTTGCTAGTTAAACTCTAACCCCAAAGGTTGCTCAGTATTTGGCTTCTCATATTATTAATATTCTGTAATAAAAGTCCATGGAAGCATTCATATTTGCCTAAGGTTCATTTTATTTGGAATCCTCTCTCATACTAGATTTGACCTTCACAAATTCTGTTCTATAAGGAGTGACCTTTAGTTTAGTCTTCCGTGTGAAGAAGTGACTGTTATCTGATGCTTTTAATTCTGCAAGCTGCTAAACCGAAAATATATGAATAATTTTAAACATCTGCTAAAAGCATCCACTTTTGTTTGTGTTCTAAATCTCTTTTCTAATATTCAAAGTTGCAGAAGTATTTTAGTATTTTAATTGTTTAGTTCTTAATAACACTCCCCAAAAATATATATATACTTTTTTTTTCTTTTTTTTTTCTACTATCTGACCTTCTCCTATTTACCAAAAATATGAGCACATTTGGAGTGAAGATTTTCATGAACATAAATTCAACTTAACTAGTTCTCTGCTCATCAAAATTTTAATCATTTGGTTATGTTTCATTATAAACATACTCAGAAGCCAAAGAAACTGAAAAGAAAAAAAAAAATACTCTGAGAGATGTGCACGTGTTATTCTCAAGTCAAATGCTGGCAGTAATAACATAAATGCATATTTAGAGCATTTTCTTTCTAAAAAAATCACTTTAGCAACATTACAGATCTGAAATAAGAAAAAATAATAGAGAAGCTCAACAGAAGTGGTTCTGAGTTGACATAGACATGATAATTTTTCACCCTGTGAACAGTGATTTATTGGAGAATGCTGCCTAGAGAAGAAACAACCTCCATCTTCTACAAGATTTTCAAAACCCAGCTGGACAAAGTTGCAGGAAATCTAATCTGTCCTCTCAGCTAGACCTGCTTCGTGCAGAATGCTGAACTACAGAAAACTAGAGGTGCCTGAGGTAGCATTCAACACCCTTAAAATCTGAGAAAATTTTTCCTGTCAGCCATTTTTTTTCCGACTGCTAAGAAACCATTAAGTGTAAAGATTACGTTTATATCATTTATCAGATGTGTTTCACTCAATAACTTCACTGTATGATACTGGTTGTTTACTTCATTGTATGTGTCTATGTGTGTGTGTGCAACTGTAAGCGTATACAAACATAAGAATTTCAGAATGCTTGAGACTGAAATGAACCAATAACTTGTCCAAAGTATTTTGAATTTATCATAAATGAAGTGCAATCAAAGATCAGGGAATAGGAATTATGTGAAAAAATGATGTTAATTACTTACTGATGTTAATTACTGTGGCTGAACCACAGAATGTATTGTTCTGTAGTTGGTCACTGAACAACAGCTAAATCAGAGTCACTATATAAACTAAAATAAATACTGTTTTTTTCATTCTTACATGCATATATAGTATGCAAAATCTATATTCTTTTTTTTTTTTGTACATATTTTTATAGATGTATTACAGTGAATCTTAGGAATTGTCTTTCTGTGGTCTTATCTCTGCGATATAAGTATTAACTTCTCTAACCTATGTTCACATATGCAGTATGTTTAAAATTTCTTCCCTTTTCTGTTCAACTATTTTAAGACAAGTGGAACAAGTTGCCACTGTAACAGCTTACTAATGGCATAGAGATGTGTTTATACTTTAGCTAGCTCAAATCATCAGGCTCAAATCATCTGAATTTGCAGTCTTCTGAGAAAATAACAGAAATCTATCTCCTTTCTGTCAGATATGTCCAAAACAATTTATTTGTAATATTAATTATATATATTAGATATATAACAATATATTTATATAATATAAAATAATACATAAGTATATAAATATATTATATTATATAAATATATAATTGTATATTTATATAATAATATAATATATTATATTTAATACACATATATATTTAAAATTATATATATAATTAATATTAATGTGTGTTGAATGCCATCCCTTTGATATCTTTGATACTGTTGGATTTTTTTTTCTTGTTAGTTTTCGTGATTGTTTCTTTTTTTTTTTTTTGGTGTTGTTTTAGATTTTTGTTTTGTTTTGCTTTTCTCTTTATTTCATTTTCAGTATCTTCATTCATTTCTGGTATCATCTAGCAAGCTCACTAGAACACCCAAATAATTTCATTCAATGAACAGAAATGTTCATGCATCAAGCCACTTGAAGTATCTCATTCACAGTGAACACAATGACAAAGTACATATCTACAATTACAGGATTTGTTGTTTATAGAAAAAAACTACCCCGAATATCATCCTGAAATTGCTAAGTGTAGCTGATATCAATGACAAAATGGTGACTCATACCAGTGATAGTGTCTGCAAAATACTAGAAAAAAAAGTAGTCCTTACCAATGAAGCATGATGGATACAGTAATTTTTGCTTTTTAATTTTTTAACACATATTTTAATGTCTCTCTGATTCATTTCCATCTTTTAGCTTTGTAAAAATTTGTTCATTTCACTGGAGGGATCAATGACCACTGGCAAAAAAATAGTGAAATTTTTTTCCCCCCATAAGTCATTTATATGAGTAATTTGTGTCACAGTTCTGTAAATCACCTTCAAAAACTATGTAAAGATACTGAAGTTTCAATGTATATTACAGAATTAAATACATTATATTGGATTTGTATTTATTTACTTTATAAAAACAGTTATACTAGCATTAATGAGTGGAAAAGTATATCCTTATTGAAATATTTAGTTTAATGTTTAAGCAAGTGTATCAGTAAATATAAGCAAGTACCTTTTTCTGTTTGTTTGTTAAATACTAATTAGTAAAGCTATTCCTGTATGGATAGACTGTGGCAGTAAAGATGCACAATTTTAAAAGTACAGTAGCATAATTCGATTTTAGTTTATATTTATGATGAACTATAATGAGAAATTATGGCTGTATTTCTTTGGTGAATGCAAGTAGACGAATATTGTTGCTTTGCATGTTGACCTGCAGGGAAGAGTTGTGGTTTTCAAGTTACTCTTAGAGAATACTAAGCCTTCAATTTTTCAGCCCTGAATGGGTTAATGAAGTTTTAGGATCATTCTATGATAGAGATTTTTAAGTGTTAGTACAGGAAAAAGTGACATTCTTTAAAACGTTTACAGCAAGAGAGCTCTTTACCCTTGCTGCTCCTCTTTAATGTAAATTGTAGGCAAAGAAAATAAAATGTACTAAAATGCTTTGAGCATGAGATTTTCATGCATCAGCTGCTATGGTTGCCAGAGGACTCTGTTAGATGGGAAAATGACCAGAAAAGTTAGTGAATCTGGGAGAATCTCTCTCACAGGACTCAGTTTTAATGACCTGGAAGCTTGGAAAACTGTTGAAATAGGACCTTTGCCTACTCCCACATTAAAGAGTAGATTCTGCCGCGCAGCTGTCATAAAAAAAAAAAAAAAAAAAAAAAGTTTCAGCAACCTTAAAAATACAAAATAATTGTACATCTCTAAAATTATTTAAGATTCATAGCACTGTTTAGAAACATTGTATCAGATTCCTTTATTATATTGCTATTTGCTCAAAGGGGAAATTGTTAATCTATGTATGACCTTTCTGCTTTGATGTGATCTTTCAGCAAAACAACCTCCTGGGTTTTTTGTAAATTTTAAGAAATTTGCCCAGACAAGTGAAATCAACTGAAGAAAATAAAATGAAACCTGCATTGTAGAGATACCTTGGGGTTTGATTAGGTAATGAAGTGAAATATAAAGCTCTTGTGTTCTTCTCGCAAGTGTACCTGAGCTGTAAAGAACGGTGTGATGTAGTTCTGAAACACTGATCCAGACAGAAATTTAGATAGAAATGCTGAAGATGACATTCAAGACACAGTGTCAGGCTTCATTTTCTAAGTATTCAATAGATTTGTATTACAGATGATGAAGTCAATGCTACAGTTCTTAGACTATATTTCACAGACAGACATTACCTTGATGAGATGCATTGCAGAGACGTTTGAAATATGCAGGTTGTTTTTAAATTACATACATTTAGAATTAATTTATATGTATATAGTTTAAATCTGGGGACGGGATTTTAGAGTTTTACATTCAAGAGATAATGATTTTAAAAATGTGAAGCAATGTCAAGTGTGAACACATTTATTTGGACTAAATTATGCTGTAACATCAAGTAACATCTAAAAATTTGTCCAAATACAGCAAAATATGAAGATTTAGTATTTTTTATCTTTAATACTTAGAATATACTTATATAACTTGCTTTTTCAAACATTTCTGAAGACATGAGCAGATATTTATCACAGATATGTTCCAGTAAGTAGGTGCTTACAAAGGAACAAAGGAATGTGAATTATGTTTTTGCTATATAGAATATAGAAAAACCTGAAACAACTTCTGCAACACTGAATAATTTTTCAAAACTAATAGAATATTAAATGACATTACTCCTGGCAGATGTATGAACTATTCTTTGCGTAAGATGTGAAATAAAGTAATCAAAAACAGCTTTGACTCTCTGACTCCAGTCTGAGCTGTTTTCAATCTATTCTTTAGAATTAAGTCAATGATGAGAAAAACAACTAGTAAAGGATATAAAAACATTTCAAAACCTTATATAGTTTCTAAAGCAAAATATTGAGAATAGAGTACAAAGTGAAGTATGGACAGTGTTCAAATACAGTTTTTGTTTGTTTGTTTGTTTGTTTTTGTTTGTTGTTGTTGTTTTTAATGTTGGGAAGCATCCTCAATTATATCTGAGCAGTAAAAATAATAATAATAATAATTTAATGTTTCATTCAATCAAAACATTTTCCAGAGTTCTGTGTTTCAAAATCTTCTTTCATTCTCATTTAAAGCAAAAAAAGTAAAGCATTATCATTTTGAAATTCTTTATGAAAAGAAGAAAAATAATCAACTATGCGGATGACACCTGGATATCTGACTTAATGATACTAACTTAGAAGCCCTGGAATGATTGACCCTGGTTGTGATAGGCTTTCCAACCACCAAATAAGTAAATAGTTTGCACATAATTCCAAACACCGTTTGATATTCATGAAAAGCTTATTGAAACAGAAGAAACTTCAACAAATGCTTGTTTAGCTTGGAGAAGAGAAGGAGTCAGAGAGACCTCATTTTGGCCTTTCAGTACTTGAAGAGAGCATATAAATAGGAGGCAGAATGGCTGTTTTCATGGGTTGATAGCGATAAGACAAGGGGGAATGTTTTCAAATTAAGTCAGGGGAGATATAGGTTAGATAGTATGAGAAATTTTTTGTCTCAGAGGGTGGTGATGCACTGGAACCAGTTGCCCAGAGAGGTTGTGCATGTCCCATCCCTGGAGGCATTCAAGGCCAGGCTGAATGTAGTTCTGAGCAGACTGGTCTAGTGGTTGTTGACCCTGCGCATAGCTGGAGGGTTGAAACTAGATGATCACTGTGGTCCTTTTCATTACCTGTGGTGAAAGAAGTAGCACAGATGTCTTCATCTCCATATATTCTGTATAAAATTCAAGTACTACTGGTACCTTTGAAAGCAAAACATGTCTGCATAACTTTAACTCATTACAAGCTTAGCATGAATCAAATGAAATGATCACTCTAATTTCTAAATCTAAAATATCTAAAATGTATATTCAAATTGTGGGATATTTATGCATTCAGGGCAAGATAAATCATTCTTTTTCTATCAGGGAAATTTAGTCACAGTTCTAATAAAATTATTGGTTGCAATGAAGAAGAGAAGATTGTAGGTGTAGAGAATGAGAAAAAAAAATTTACTGGCATGCACAAAAATCAAATAGCATATTTTATTCTGAAATAAATATCTTCCCCCCCACCACACCCTCCCTATCCTCCCCTCCCCCACAGGGGAAACACCTCCAAAATGAAAAAAAAATAGAATGAAATAATTTAATAAGATTTTTTTTACACTACTTATTACAGTTGCACCACCTTTAAGACTAAGACAGTGTTCTGCTTCCTCAAGTATAACAAATGTTTTAATAATAATAATTTAAGATAATCAATTAGGAGAATTTTTTTTTTGTCCTTTTCTTTAATATTTCCTGCTTTTGCACACATGCAAAAACTGTGTTTGCATGTATGTACACTGGGAGATGCATGAACAAATACACAGCACGAATACTACCTCTACATTTCATATTTATAGACTAGTATTGACAACCACATTTAGTTTAACATCCAGCTATGATGAATACCTGCTGTTCCTGACCCTAGTAATATGGTTAGCATCACAAGGTTAGCAAACCAAATATCCACAACACATAAGCAGACTGCTTATTCACCATCCTTCTTGCTTTTGTTTCCCTCTCTGGCACCAGATTGTGAGGATGTTCATTAGCTAGGTGATTAAACTCATTAACATTATCAGAACCCAGGTGCTGGACATCCAGGAAGGACATGGAACAGCACAGGAAGCAATGCCCATAAAGCCCAGCAGCCCAGAGGCTTTGGGCTGGAGCTGATACTACTGGGCAATTAAGTCTAGGGGACCCAGGAACCTGAAGACTACATGAGTGATGCACAGGGTTTCCTTGGGGCTAAGTTTTTGTGCTGTGCACTGGGTGACAAGAGTTTATCTTGAACTGCAAAACCAGGGTCCTGGTGACCGGGAGTTGGGTGAGTCTAGAAGCTCTGCATGACTGCAAGCTGTGCTGATCACTAGGACACACACTGGAAATCACTAGCAATAGATATTGGTAAGCTGTAGGTAATTAGAAATCTCTGTAACCACGGCACTTTGGCTAGTCCTCATTCTGCTAACAAACTCCAAGGGATCCTACCTGGCCTCCAATGCCTTGGCTGACATCAGTATATTTATAAGACTGCATTTTGCCAATGCTTAATTCCATCTTACCTCAGGTGCATATACTGCGGTCTTTTTCCCTGTGCTTTTCTGTATCTCTGATTTAAACAAGTTAATATTTTGAAAACTAAACACAAAATAAACTAGGCCTGTGTTCCTTTTCATCACAACATTCATTTCAGGAGAAATAGGCTCCAGTTTTGAAACGCAAATGTTCTGCTAAAAATATTAGTGCAGACGCAGGTTCCTTCCAGCCTTGGTAATTCTTGATTTTGTGATTCTATAATACAAAATCTTAATTTCATAAACAAACAGAATAGAAATACCTCATCATTACAGAAAAGCAAAAAAAAAAAAACAAAACAAACATGCAATCAATTAGTAGAGAAGAGTAGAATGTATGAATACAGCAATGCTATTTAAAAGATAAATGAAAGAAAGAAATAAATTTTATTCCTAATACATCCCGTATCATCAGCACTTTGAGATACTGCAAAATTATCGTGCTGAGGGGAGGGAAATGGAAGAAATCGAGGAATATATTAACATTTTTCTTACAATCCAGTTTGTCCAATTACCAAACTTGGATAATTAAAATATTACTTACCTCCTAGTTTAGATTTGAGAATTGTCTGAGCCATTCCTCTAAAGATGTTGGGAATCAAAAATCTTGCTTTCAAATAGAAGGCTAAATCTTTCATCTTCTCAATTGTTGGTAGAAACTCATATATATATATATATATATAAAAATTGGTTTGAGTTCTTCTATCCTTATGTAAGTTTCAATAGCCAGGAAAAGAAAAGAAAAGAAAAGAAAAGAAAAGAAAAGAAAAGAAAAGA
>JAPSGF010000028.1:6036539-6061636 GCA_035772895.1 Perdix hodgsoniae | reverse complement strand
AAAAGAAAAGAAAGCTGGTAATGTTAGACAACAGTTTACAGAGAGGTCTAAGTGTGTTCCATATTTTTCCCTAACATCTAAGATTAATCTTTAGTGTCAGCTTTCAGGCCTCTGGCTGTTTCTTCCAAATCAGTTTTTTGTTTTGTTTTTTTTTTGCTTTTTTTCTTTTTTCCTTTTTTTTATGCTTATTTTTTTCCCATTTGGCTTTACTACATCATCCACAATCCATGAACCTAGTACTATCTGAACTGCTGTGTGTCCAATACTTGTGGATAAGGAAGTTAAGGTACTGAAAAATATTGTAAGCATAAACAAAATACAATGTTGTGGCCTTTCTTCCAGATAAGCTCCTTCTACTGGCAAATATGGTTTATCCAGTATTCAGGTACCTCTTTTTCTATGGTACCTCTTTTAGGTATTTAGGTATTTATTTTAGGTATTTCTATTGATTTATTTGTCTGAGTGAGGGAAGCCATATCAACTTGTCTTGTCTACTTGGAGATCTGGACTTTGTTATTCAAATAATATGGTGTGTACCTGTGGTGAAAATCAACCTGATCATGAAAAGTCTTCTTCACCCTTCTTGAAGATTTTGTAGCCTTAGTTCAGCTTTGTAGCTTCCATGATAGTGAAGATTTATGGCTGACTGGAGTGTTTTTTATTTTTGGTCATGACTGTCTGATGAATTTTGTGTAATCCACTAAAGCAAAAGGTTCTAAATTATTCTCTCTGTCCATATAAGTAGAAAAATAAAAATACAAGTGAAAAAATCAGATTAGGATTTTTCAAAACGTTATTTATGCATTAAAAAATCAGCTTCCCACTCAAACATCATCCAGTATTCATCAGATTTTCATAAAATAACTGAATTTGGAAAGTACTGTTGGAGATTATGTGTCCAATCCACTGCTTACAAAAGAGCAAAATCAAAGCTAGATCAAATTGCTCTGAGTCTTACTCAGGTGAACTCTGAAATTTGGTAAGGATGGAAATGCTATGGGCCTCCCTAAACAGCCTGTGCAGTGTTGAGTTTTTCTCATGGTGAAGATATTTTTTCTCTACCTAACTGGAATTTCCCTTTCTGCAAATTGTGACCATTGTTTCTTGCTTTCTGCTGCAAACTTCCAGAGAATCCAGCTTTATCTTCTTTATGGTTCTCCTATAGCAATTTCTACTGACAGCTAAGTACAACTTTTTAGCCATTCATTGTAACCTATGAGCTTCATTTCATGTACAGGGCCCTGTGGTGGACTCTCTCTGAAGAAAGAGGATAAAAAATGAGCATAGCGTGTCAGATGTGGTTTTTTGTATGCTAAGCTAAGGGGAATAGCCAGTGAACTCCAGCTGGCTTTATGCTTACCAATATATCCCAGTATGAAGTTACCACTTGCCACTACAGTGGAAAGCTCAAGTTCTATCTGCAGAGCTGCTACCCCCATGGATATCCTGTTTCTATTGCTTCTTTATGCCATTATTTGTTCTTTTTCTTGTTCATTTTTGTGGCATTCCTGTTGGTCTCTTCCTATAGGTCTTGTTTTTCATCCTTAATTACTATCTTCAAATAATCAAGTAATTAAGGCTGTCTGGCCTTGATTTCCTGAACTAGATCAAAAATTTATTGTAAAGTTGGAAAACACCATTTTCCCTGTTTGTTACTGCTATGATTTCTAGTGTTTTATTTTTTTGCTTTTGCTTTGAATAGTGTTTAGTTGAAAGAAAAAAAAAGAAAGAAAAAAAGAAAGAAAAAAAGAAAGAAAGAAAGAAAAAAAAAAGGTTTCCTACTAAATAATGACATTTGAGTGTTAGGAAATTTAATTAATTTCCATGGAGATGGAACACAGGCCTCTGATGCTAATCAAGACTATACTTAACAACTTTAGTTAATCACATTATAACATGATTATACAAATTATCAGTTCTATATCTGTTACTGTTACTAAACTAAATAGATATATAAATGATTCATTCCCTTGGGGGGTGGAGTGTGATTTGCTGAATTAACACCTTCAGTAGGGTCAGAACCTTCAGAAGGCTCAGTGAGAATAATGAAGGGTAGTGTGTCTGTAAAACACAGAAAACAAAGCAAACAATCAATTATATTACCAAAAAAAAAAAAAAAAAAAAAAAAAAAGCTGACTATCTCAACACAATAGGAAAAAGCGGGTGGCTTTTGTTTTAGATAAACATCATCATTTAGTGATGTAAATGTTCCTCCCTGAGCTAATTATAAAGTGTGCAAATGTATTCCTGAGTTACTCAGACCAGCATGAGGACAGTGAATATATAGCCCAGCTCAACCAACAGAATAAGACTGAAGCATTAGGAAAAGTATTTCAAAGAATAAGTAAAATAAATAAATAAATAAATAAATAAATAAATAAATAAATAAATAAATAAATAAATAAATAAATGTAGAGAAGTTTCAAGGACACTGACAGTTAAAAAAAAGAAAGAAAAAAGAAAAAAACATCAAGTAAAGATAGAGGTTTTCCTAAGTTTACCTCTGCTTTTGGAAAAATTAGCATAGGACAATATTTACATGAAATATCTCCATTAAAAACTAACAGGAAAAAAAAAAAAAAAGTACATAATTTAAAGCATTCCCCAATACCATCCCCTAACATGAGGCTGGAATTTTTTCTGTGTGTTTTTTTTTGTTTTTTCTTTTCTTTCCTTTAGCTGTGATTCAAAACGCATCTTAAATGTTTATACAATATATATATAAATCTTTATTATTATTTTTGTTCAACCTGCAAGTAACATTTTATAGATTTAGACAAAGTGGTGTGCTTTTTGCTACAGGGCACTTCTGCATAGTTTGCTGCTGTACTGTGCACAGTGAATATATAAATAATTATCTTGCTTTAGTCTATATAAATTATTTGTTTGCTTAATCTGCTGGAAATAATTTGATGCATTATAGTTACTGATGTTGTCACTGCATTACTATAATAAGCAAGATCTATACCTCGTTTGGTCTTTTGGAAACAAATTTTAAGCAAATGCAGGTGTTTGCCTCTTTATTTTAATGCTATTTTACATGTTGTTTGCTAATAAACACACATTTGCATACACATGAGCAAATGAAGATATTAGAAAGACATGAAATCATAGAACATCCAGAGTTGAAAGGGATGCAAAAGGATCATCAAATCCAACTCCTGACTCCACAGAGGATAACCCAAACTTCATACCCTACGTCTGAGAGTGTTGTCCAAATGCTCCTTCTACTCTAACAGCTTAGGGCCATAACTTCTGCCCTGAGGAGAGTATTTCTGGGCCTGACCATCCTCTGTTAAAGAACGTTTACCTGTCATCCAAACTGTCCAGACTTGTTTTCATTGAGCAACATTACAGACTTTCTTTCTCTCCTACTATGAATCAGGACTTATTTCCACACAGATATTTCTTATTATAAACAATCTACTGATCTAGCATTAGCCAAGATGTTTGAACGTTCTGTTGACCTAACACTATGCCAGGAATATCAGAGAGCACATACTTTTAGGTTTTTGTTTGTTTGTTTGTTTGTTTTCCCAGATTAAAATGCTGCTTGAAGCTTCTAGAAAGCAGACTTATGTAATTTCTTCAACACATCTGCTACTATCTTTATTTTCTTGCTTGGAAGGCATTTAATGGCTTTCTCCTGTTCATTGTGTGCCACCTGGGCTTACCGTTCACTACTCCAACTATGCTATAAGTTAGAATTACAAGTTATTTCTGCATGGGAGGTTCTTCTTCTTCTTTTTTTTTTTTTTTTTTTTTTAATGTGTGTGTTTCTAGTCGTCAACAAAATGACCTGATAAGAAAGATTCATCTGTTGTATTAGAGATCAGTGTAGTGTTAACTCTTCTTCCTTTGTGAAGCAAAGACACTTCTACAACTGGTCAACAAGCAAGAAGGTTTGGAAGAACATGTCCAAAAGACTTAATATGTTTCTTGTTCAGCAGAAAATAACTTCTTATTCCACATCCTTGAGTGTAAATTATTTTTACTTACATATATTTTTTAGTTATTAGTGACATTCTAGAATGGGAGTATGGAGTTGCTCTGAAAGTAATGCCTCCTATTTTATTACATTTATCCACTATATCAGAAGCAGCTGTTGATGGTATGGCAGTAGAAGTTGAAGTTTCTCACCAATATTCCATTATATTTCACTACTACACGACAGAAGACATTAGAAGAGTAGTCTGGTAGAATCGTGTCTGACATGAAAGTGTATATGAAGCAAAGGGGTGGAATTTAATTCCTTCATATAGAAGAAATGGAACCCAGTGACATTCATTGCCATTTGCTGAATGTTCGCAGAGATCAAACAGTGGATGTGAGCACACTGAAGCAGTAGGTGGTACATTTCAGCAGTGGAGAGAGCAGTAGTGTGTCACCTCTGCTGGTGCAGACATTTATGAGCAAGCTATGCAGTCTCTTGATCATGGCTGATGAAAATTAATGGCTAATGCTGGTGGCTGTGTTGAAAAATAGTGTTTTACAGCTGAGAATTTGCTTTATCAGACAGTGTTATTGTGTTCTTTGTATCTGTTGCAGTTTCCATAGAAATAAATAGGGAGCATTACTTTCAAAGTGGCACATACATTTAGACATTAATGCAGTGTTGTAGTCAGAATCATCTCTTTCATATCTCTTGCACAGCTTAATTTCCTATTTTCAAAATCATATGACACATCAAGTAGACTCTATGTTCAAATTTGAGTTTCCTTGGTATTTCATGGAAACAAGTAAGAATAAAGATACTAACTCCTACCTGAAGAATAAGAAGACATTCTGTTCATATGTGATGTCTGCTTTTAATCTTTAAAGCTGTCAGAATGAAGGAGTTGAAACCTATGTAGGGTTCTTGCTTTAGCAGGGGCTTGGACTTGATGATATCTTGAGATCCCTTCCAATCCTAGCAATTCTGTGGTTTTGTGAGTTCTGAGTCTATTGCTGAAGTACATTCACTTTTACATTTATTTTATTTGCCTTGTACTTTTTTTTTTTTCTTTGACAAGAGAAAATATTAACAATATTTAGGCTAACTGAGCAGTTTCCTTGTTGGAAAAACAGAGCAGGCACATTACTGTACTCCACAATTTTACATCTTTAACTAAATTCACCAGAAGAATTCATATAAAAAAGCATATACTGCACTTCAGTGGAGGAGTCAGGATTGGAGTGGTGAGGTTTAGTGTGGGGTAAGTGTTATGTGTATGAAAGGAAAGATATTTTCTCACTATCCACATCTATTTTAATAGATGATACATTAATTTTCCCCAGGTAGAATGTACTTAGTCCATAATGGTAATCGGTAAGTGATCTCCCTCTCTCATCCCATCAGCTTTTCCTTCTTATTTTCTCTCCATGTTCTCCATGAGAAGGAATGGTGAAGGGATGGCTAGGTGAGTATCTGGCAGCCAGTAGAGCTCAAATCACCACATCATTTCCCTGCAAACAGTATCCATTAATCTTATATAATAACTTTGAGACAACTTTAACAGCAGAATATGTGGTATTTGTTGTCAATTTATGTGTTCAAAACATTGTTTCTTTTCTGTTCAGTAGACATCAAGCAAGAATGACCTCAGACTGTCAGGTAATAGACACCCACAGAAAATAAATAAATAAATAAATAAATAAATAAATAAATAAATAAATAAATAAATAAATAAAAAGAGGAATGCACAACAATAATCACGTGTTAAATGTAACACGCTCTCTTCTTTGGTTCTTTGCCTCATTAAGAGCACAGCTTCCAAACAGTATAGCAGCTGCAGTATTAATGACAGGCATTTACTGCTTCGTAAATAGAAGACTGGTACGTACATGAATTAATCTGTCAGAAAGATAAAGAGTAAAAAAAGTGAATGTCAAAGCTTTTAAATTTTAAAAGAATTTTCTATTTATTTTTTTTTTTTTTATTTTTTTACCATGTGTAAAAGCTTGTATTCAGCATTTCTTAGGCATGACATGAAGGCTTAGCTTTGACAAAAGACCCAAAGGAGACTCAAAACAACCAGAGATGAAATTAATTGCTCTAAGGTATGTGGCCATAAACACTACTGCTTAATTAAAATCCATTGTCAAAGAACTTTCACCTTGCAAGTCAGTTCTGTATTTGTTACAGCTGAAGTTCAAACATACCTTGTAACTTATATTAGTAGAACATGACCACCATTGGCCTATAAAAACTTAGTAAATCAAACCTATATCCTTGCTATTTCCTTGTCACATCATATGATTTGTAGATAACAAGTTTACTTTTTCTTCCATTCTCTTTCAATTTCTTTGGATTTAGGATCTAAATAGCTGAGATTTATAATACACAGCCTGCATGTTAAAAGTATTTTAGAAAGTTCTAGTTTTCAAATATGAATGAATTCTACAGAGCAGAGAGAAAGAGAACCAGAGAAGATTTCCTTCCACTTCACAGAATTGGACACTTCTAGTCCTCAGTAAATTAATTACAAGTAAGAGAACTGAAGAAATGTAATTTAGATGAGCTCAACACAAATGCAAAATACTTAGGATGCAGTATGGGCAAAGGAGTGAAACAGACCAAAAGGGAATCTTAATCTGTGTTTTCAGCTTCTGAGTTCAGTGAGTGCTCCCGATTTTTTCTCCAGCCTGATCTTTTCATGGCTGGTCCCTGAAATCTTTGCTCTCATGCTTAGCTAATGGACAGTAGAAAGAATGAGAAAAGAGAAGTAAGAAATAACTGCTGAGTTGAATGAGCTTGAGCAAAAGCCATTCTATACTAGTGGCTCAGTGATTAGCTCCTAATCTAAACACTACCACTCCTATGTGATGCTGAGCTACCTTGATCCTTGCCTGTCACCTTTATCATTTGACTTCAAAGAAGAAAGTATTTCAAGACTACTTTAACATAATGTGAATTTTGAAGGATATAGAATATTTCTTGTCTTTAAAGTAAATAATCTAAATCATAAAATTACTAGTGTTCTACTGTGATAAAATAAAATCACATCCGGTTCATATAATTTTCACACAGTGTCTTTCTACTTTGTAGTAAGATGGGAATAGGCATGCAGAAGCGTAATAAAGTTTCAGGTTTCCTGCACAGGAGTATTTCTCCATTGAAGGGAGGAAGAGGAATGCATGAGGAGGTATAAAATAGGGCAATCAAAAAAAAGATTTCCTCCCACCCCCTTTCATAGTACTCCAGACTCCAGCTATTTTCAGTTTGGGGGCTTTCTGAGCTTAGCATAGTTCCATATGTGCCTTTACTTCTATAGATTTCTCTTCCATTTACTTGCCCTGTCTCCATTTGAATTCTAATAGGCCATGAACTGTGTGTGTATTAAAAATAGATATTGACCTATTATTTTCTTCTGAGTGCACACATTTCTTGTTTCTCCTAGCAGAGCTCTAAGTGAAAATGCTTTTTTCAGGTATGTAGCACTGGGAGTGTTAGAAAAAGACAAATTTTAATAGCATGTACTCTTTAAATATTGTTATATCTGAATCTGCTGTGGAGAGCTAGCTTAATATCTGTAAAAAATAAATAAATTAATTTTTTTAAAAAAAGGAAAAAAGGAAAAGAGTTACTACGACTTTATTATAGAAGCATGTTAATTGCAATTGCCAATGTCTTGCTTGGCAATGGTCAGACTTTTTTCTCTTCTTCAGTCAAAAAATTTTGAAGTAAGCACTTGCTGAATGATGATGTACTGTACAAAAGCAGTCTTCATTTGAATTAAGTAGAGAAATATTGTAAATATTCTTTTCTTATAGGCCATGCTTAAACATTTGTTACTGGTCAGAATATTGAGGTAAATGAATATATATTAACATTTTCTGATACTACTTCAACTATTTCCATTACCTATGGAAGATTTCAGCAGGAAGCTGGACATCATAACTTCCAGATATTCCTATAAATTTGAATTGGTCTATGGCTCTGAATGCCTAAGCAAGAAGGAAAAAAAAAAAAAAAAAAAAAGAAAGAAAGAAAAAAAAGAAGACCAAAAAACTTATAAAGAAGATTTCAAATGTCAGTAACTATTAAAAACGTTTTCCATGTTCTAAATTTCCAAGTTTTATTCATACTACTTTCTCCCTTTTTGCCTCTTCCCTTTCTTCCTTTCTCTCGTTCTCCCTTTCTCTCTCTTTCTCCCTTTCTCCCTTCCCTTCCCTTCCCAGGCTGAGAGACCTGGGACTGTTCTGCCAGTAGATGAGAAGACTGAGGGGGGAATCTTATAAATTCTTATAAGTATCTAAATTGTGGGAGTCAAATCAGTAGGGTTGGAATCTATTCAGTGATATGCAGTGACAAGACAAGGGGAAATGGGCAAAAATTTCAACACAGAAAGTTATGTGCTGTCTTGCTCCAATTACTGGCAGCAAGGTGGTTCATGATATATGTACACCCGATAAGAAATTAAGACTTGGAAAGGAGTCAAATATTTGCCCAACCAATTTATTATAAAACTTTTGGTTTGCTAAGGTTGCCACATTGGCAACAGGGCTGGGGGGTGTGGGTTCTCAGTCCAATCACAGTCAGAAAGAAAGCACAACGGAAAAGAGCATGCAAATTTTTTTGTAGAGTCCATATATATATATACTGTCCAGTTCTCTTTTGGTTGTCCGTAATAATGGCACAACTGACGCAGCTGATGCAGGCTTACCTGCATCTGAGAAGCTGTGGTCTCTGCACAAGGCTAAGCTACTGCATCTCAAGAGTAGCCTTTAAGGTGTAAGTGTCAAAACATTATCTTGATTCAACATCAATAAAATATATAACAAAGACAAACAGTATATAAAATTTACAAAAGTAAAGTTCATGCTTTCTTAAGTTTTACTTATTCAGTAAATGATTGTTTTTATCATTTTTTATTAGTTTTTGTTTTCATTTTATTTTTTAACATTTCATACATGTTTACGTAAGCAAAAATTTTAAACTTCCTATTAAATCTACACATCCAAGTTGTCTGGATTTTAATTTCAGATATCATATTTCAGTTGATAAACTAATCAAATTTTTGATTAGTTTAGATTTTGATTTTAGATTTTGATTTCAAACATGAAAATGCAAGCTTTTAAAAGACTCTATTCACAAATGTTCCTAGGTAAATAGGAAAATTTTTATTTAAAAAATGAACTCAAAATCATTATGTGTATTGGATTAGATGACTAAAATTTCAGAGATCCAAGTTATGATCTATATTCAAAGGATCCTTTTCTTATTGATATAAAAGGGTAAGTAATGAAAGACATTATCTTAGAGTTGCTCATGTTCCAGTTTAGCAGTAGATGTAGTCATTGTTTTCCATGAGTGGCAGGTAAGCTTGAAGATAGATAGCACCACTGACAAATGATACAAATAGCTTTTTCTGGTACTCCAGATATAGATTTTGAATTTCAATAAACCTGAATGGTTGAATTTCAATAAACCTGAACTTAGCTTTCAACAGAGCACCATCCCTCCTATTCCTGTCATATTTCTTTCCTTGTGGAAAAACAGTTTCTGAGGTATACCCTCCCTATACATTACATAGAATGTTGTAAGGAATTATTACAGTTCAAAGCTCTAGAAGTTGGAGATATATTCTCAAGACATACTGTATTGTCATACACTTTCCCAAGTAATTACCAATTTATTAAAAGCATCATATGATTTTTTTTTTTTACTATTAGTATTTTTGTCATCCCTCTAAATAACTTTAGCAGTTATTTAGTCAAAAATTTCAATACCAGAAATATTTTTATTGAATTATTATTAATATGCTTATGTTAGTTGTTGGCTCTAGCTAATTTATATATATATTTACGTAAAATAGACTGACTCTTGCACATTCCTAAGCAATTGTCTCATGTCACTCTTCTTGGAGAAAATATGTGACAATTTTTGTCTAATTGTGTGTTCAAATGAGAAAACAGCAGTTACAGATAGAACTGTATGTCAGGGGACAGCAGGGCCCAGCAGTTCCCCCTGGCAAAGCAATGGGAGTGTCATGATCATGAACGGATCAAACAGGCAGGCCCTACCCCATTGGCTCACCCGTAGTAGGGCAATGGGGGCAATGGGGTAGCATCTCCCTGGCACAGGGGCCAGACTGAGGCCAAGCTGTGGGCCTGTGATTGTGTCTGGCTAGGTGAGATCAATGGCAAGGAGTAGTAGGGCTGTAGGGAGCTGGAACCTGACTTGCTGTGACCTTACTGGGGTTAGAGAGGAAGTCTGGACAAGCATGGATGCTTGGTCTTGCACAGGGACAGGCAGAACTGATGGAGTCCTTGGAGACGTGAAGTATTTAAGCAGAAAATCCCAGCACACAGCAGTGTGCTCTTGCAGCCTGAAAAGCAAATGGTATCGTGGGCTCCATCAGAAGAGGGAGGTGATTATCCCCCTCTACTCTGCTCTTGCGAGGCCCCATCTGGAGTACTGTGTCCAGGTCTGGAGCCTCCAGTACAAGAAAGACAGGGAGCTGTTGGAGTGAGTCCAGAGGAGAGCCACAAAGATGATCAAGAAACTGGAACACTTCCTCTACAAAGACTGGCTGAGGGAGATGGGCTTCTTCAGCCTGGAGAAAAGAACATCTGTGGGGTGACCTGATTGCAGCCTTTCAGTACCTAAAGGGAGCCTACAAACAGGAGGGGAATCAACTCTTTGAAAGGGTAGATAACGGCAAGACAAGGGGTAATGGTTTTAAGTTGAGGGAGGGGAGATTTAGGTTGGATGTCAGGAGGGAGTTCTTTACCGAGAAAGTGTTGAGGTGCTGGAACAGGCTGCCTAGAGAGGCTGTGGATGCCTTGTCCCTGGAGGTGTTCAAGGCCAGATGGGATGGGGCCCTGGGCAGCTTGATTTAGTATAAGATGGGGAGGTTGGTGGCCCAGGACTGGACAACGCAGGACTGGTCTCCTTAGACACAAGACACACTGATGTCTTGTGGTCAGCCTGTTGTCCACCAGGACACTTTGGTCTTTCTCAGCAGACCTCTTTGCCAGTAGGTCAGACCCTAACCATTACTGATGCATGTGCTTATTCCTCTCTAAACGTAGGACTCTGCACTTGCTCTTGTTGAAGCTCACCAGGTTCCTCTCTGCCCAACTCTCCAGTCTTTATAGATCTTGCTGAATGGCAGCACAGCTTTCTGCATGTCAGCCACTCCTCCCAGCTTCATATCATCAGCAAACTTGCTGAGGGCAGACTGTTCCTTTGTCCAGGCGATTGATGAAGATGTTGAACAAGACTGAACAAGACTGGACCGATCCCTGCAGAACTCCTCTTGCTACAGGCCACAACTAGACTCTGCACCAGAGTACAACCCTCTGATCCTTGCCAATCAGCCAGTTCTTAGTCCACCTCACTACTCAGCCATCTCATATTTTCTAAGCTTACCTACAATGACAATTTGGGAGATGCTGTTAAATGCTTTGCTGAAGTCAAGTTAGAGAACATCCACTGCTCTCCCCTTGTCTACTCTGCTGCTGATTACGTTGTAGAAGGCTAACAGGTTGGTGAAGCATGATTTTCCTTGACATCTTGGGATGCATTAAAAAGAGCATGGTCAATAGATGTGATCCTCATGCTCTACTCTGCCCTGGTAAGGCCTCGCCGGAGGCCTTGTGTCTAGTTCTGGACTCCCTGGTACAAAAAATACAGGGATCTCTTGGAAAGAGTCTGGCAGAGGGCCACAATAATGATAGAGGGCCTGGAGCACCTCTCCTATGAGGGAGGGCTGAGTGACCTGGATCTGTTAAGCCTTGAGTAAAGAAGACTCAGAGGGGATCTGATCAATGTCTATAAGTATCTAAGATGCGGGACGCAAAGGGACGAGGCCAGACTCTTTTCAGCAGTTCATGAAATAGGACAAGGGGAAAAAGCCACAAACTGCAGCATAGAAAGTTCCACACAAATATGCATAAGAACTTCTTCATGATAAGAGTGATGGAGAACTGTAATGGTTTGCCCAGAGAGATTGTGGAGTCTTCTTCTCTGGAGACATTCAAAACCTGCCTAGATGTCTACCTGTGTAACCTGCTGTGGGTAGCCTGCTTTGGCAGGGGGATTGGACTTGATGATCTCTAGATGCACTCTCCAGCCCTTACAGTTCTATTCTATTCTGTGAATACACATTGGCTACTCTTCCACTTGCTTGGAAATGACATCAAACATAAGTTGTTCTATTAGCTTCCCAGGAATGGAGGTGAGGTTAACTGGCCTGTAGTTTCCTGGATTCTCCTTCTTGCCCATTTTGAAGACTGGAATTACATAAGCTATCATCCAGGTATTTCAGGTACCACTGCGATTCTCCAAGACTTCTCAAAGATGATAGAGAGTGGCTTGGCATGCATTTCTGCTAGCTCCCTCAGCACTTGTGGGTGCATCCCACCAGGACTCATGGATATGTGTGCATTGATTTTGCCTAGACAGTGTCTAAACAGATCCTCCTTGACCAGTAGGAAGCCTTCCTTTCCCCAGACTCTGTCTTATCTCCAGAGTCTGTGATTTCTGAGGGGGTTATGAATAAAGACTTTGAGTAAAGAAGGCATTCAGTACCTCCACCTTCTCACCAACTCCTCATTTGGCAACAAAACCACGTGTTCCTTTTGCTATTACTTAAGAACATACACTTAGACAAAGGATAGTAGAATCCTGATTACTCACTTATAAAAGTGGAGTACTGCTAAGATGTTCTGATATATTTCTGTTATTAAAACTCTCAGTGTAACGAACTCTATCTGCAAACTTGTGAGGTGCAAAATTGTGTGACCTCAAACCTGTGATACTCATTACTATTAGCAAGTAGATAGGCTGTTTGAGAAGACAAAGATCAGCAATTTTAGTAATTCACTAGCTTATAATTAGAATAACATATTAACATAGCATCGAGCACAGTATTCCTCATACCAGATTAATTCTGATATCCTAAGACTTTTTTTTCTAGGGCTCCAGAAATTGCAATTATTACTTAATAACTTAATTATTACTGTAATCCAGAAATTTGTCCTTTGACAATGGGCCAGTATGTGACTTTAGTGGATAGCCTTTTTTTATGGAAGTTAAAAAAAAGTATGATTTTTCAAATTATTTTTGATACAAATAATGTAATGTTCCCTTTCTGAAATAAATATGTCTCCTAATGTGTTGAAAGTTAGTGTAAAAACTGTCTGGCTTCTTACTAGATTTTTGTTTGTTTTTGTTCTTGTGGCTTCCAAAAGTTTCACCTCTGAACCAGGTAAGCAAAATATTTACTCTGCATCTAAATGTCACAGAATTTATGTTAGTGTCCTGCTTGAAGAACCTAGAACATTAACCTGATGCTAAAAAAGAAGTAACTAAGAAAATAGGTTATAAGCCAAGGCTATTTAGTTACCCATAGAATATATGTACATATATTTTGAAGTGAACCCGAAATTCTGCAAATTCTGTAGTCTCAATGATGTTCATAACCATTATGAAATAATTCTATTACTTAGGCAAAAAAAAGTAATTCAACCTTGAAATAAAACAGAGCTTACCCTAATTTGATGAAAAGTATTTGATTATAGAAGAATCAGATCACATGCTTAACACTTTTGTGTTTTAGATTCTACAATTTTATCTACACTTTGCTGTTGTGGTCACCAGATTGATGCAAAGAATGGCCCCAAGTCACGGGAAACCTTGCTTTCTATTACTCATTTGCTGTCTTCCTACAGATCATTATCAGTAGTATCACTCCTAATGTGTGTACACATGCATTGCAAAGAACAATGCCCCATCTCTTCTACAGGCCTGATTTGTCTCAT
Source organism: Perdix hodgsoniae (assembly GCA_035772895.1). Taxonomy (NCBI): domain Eukaryota; kingdom Metazoa; phylum Chordata; class Aves; order Galliformes; family Phasianidae; genus Perdix; species Perdix hodgsoniae. Next base: position 6,047,887 of record JAPSGF010000028.1, on the reverse strand, counting down.
TTCAAAGTCAAACACTCAATTTGTACATGTTTGATGTACTCATGAACTATGACAAGACATAACGGAAGCCTTAAAAAGTGCAATGGCTATCCTTACAATATCTATCAGCTGAGTGGATGCTAACATGTCTGAGTTACATCTACCAATACACACAACGACAAGTAGATTTTGTGCCAAGAGCTTCATAGAGTTTAAAAAGTAATCTGATGCATGAAAAATTTGATCATGCACTATTTTCTTACTGATTTTCACTTACTGTTGGAGGTTAGAAAAGAATATTATGATACCAATTGCAGGCAGTTGAAGATTTATAAGTCTTTTTGTTATATGTGAAAGGCAACATGTCTATGAGCTGCCAATATTTCTGTGTTCTCAGGAAAATGTTGAAAACTCTGGTAACAGAAAAGCATCCATGTTTTAAACAAGTAAAAGTGCATCTCAGTTTAGAATCAAAACATTGTTTGGGTTGGAAGGGATATTAAATATCCCCTAGATCCAAATCCTCTACCATGGACATCTTCCATCAGGGCTGTTTGCTGAAAGCCCCATCCAACCTGGCCTGGAATACTTCCAGGGATTGGGCATCCACAGCTTCTTTGGGCAACCTCTTCCAGTGCCTCACCACCTCTGAAGAATTTATTTTTAATATTTAATCTAAGTCTCCTTGTTTTTAGTTTAAAAACATTATCCCATGTCCTACTACTGTATGCCCATATAAGAAGTCTCTCACCAGCTTTCTTTAGGATCTCTTTGTGTACTGGAAGGCTGTTAGAAGGTATCCAAAGAGCCTTCTCTTCTCCAGGCCAGCGTCCTCAGCCTGTCTTCCTAGGATAGATGCTCCAGCCCTCTGATCATCTTTGTGGCTCATATCTGATCTATTCCAGCAGCTCCAGCAGTGTGAATGCAGTACTTCAGACTGGGCTTCACGAATGTAGAGGGAAAACTAGATGAGTGTCAAAAGGTTTAGTTTGTACAGACTTTTTTTTTTCTACAGCTAAAGAATGGAGAGAAAAATAAGAAATGTTCTTCTTTCAATTCTCTTAGCCTTTCAAATAATCAAACCCTCTTCATTATCTGTATTAATATTTTCATCAGCTTCCCCAAGAAGATCTGTTATCAAAAATCTTCATAACATATTAAACAACCAGGGGGTAAAAATTAGATGTAGAGAAGTAATTCTCAGTTTTCTCATAATTATCATCATTATTACCATTTGATCTCTTACACTCATCATGTAACATCTCAATAGATATTAATAAATAAATAAATAAATAAATAAATGAATAAATAAGGCAGGATTATGAGTGATTATCAATATATTTATGTAAATACATTACAAAGTAAAAAGAAATTAAGCCACCGTTCATCTCGACCCAGATATGTTTGAATCCAGCCAGAAAGCATGCAGGTGGTCATGTAGCAAACTGAGAAAAGGGATGTGTACAAAGCATTATACCCTTAGCATATTACAGCATGGTGAAGATTCACAGTAGTGTAAAGAAGACCAGAAAGGTGATCACTATATGGAATTTTTTCTTCTAGTTATCCTGTTCAGGTTGTCTATTTCTTTACCACATTTTGCATATTTCTTCTCTGAATAGTCATTGCATTTTTTTTTTTTTCCTTTCTTTGGAATATCATCTTCATATACACTATTCAAGGGAAGGATTCTTCTTGTATACTTACTCATCCACAAAATGAATAGAAAAAGAATGGGAAGAGAGAAGTCTAAACTCACTTAGAAACTCAAATAATTGTATATAGGCTCATATGCAAAGCATCATTGACTTGCATTAATTTGAGAAGAAATCACTTTTCCTCCTTGCTCAGTACTTCCAACATTTCATCAAAATTTCTTAATCATCCACTTCAGTTTACAGCTTGTATGTTATGCCTTCATTTTGATCCATGAAACCTAGTAACCTCTGCTCAACTTTTTCTTCCATATACTACCCTGAAGTTAAAGAGCTGAATAAAAATGTTGTCAAAGCCAGAATCCTTAATCAGTGAAACAACATTATAACCCCAGTATGTGAAACTTGGACATAATAAACATATGTTGTTATCTGTGAGAAAATACACTCTTTTGTAGTCCTGGAAAAAAAAAAAATTAATAATAACAATATCAGTTATCTGTTATCCCTTTGCATATTCAGTTATGAATCCAGATAGCTTGTGATACTACATAATTCAGATGTAAATACCTTCAATAAAGCTGAGGAGACAAGCAATATGATTTTTTAAAAGCTTCCGTATTTATTTGATTTTGCCTGTTTTCTGTAGCAAAGGAACATTCACGTTAAGACAGACTTCTAATAAAATGAAATATAACCATAGCAAAGCTATGATGAAAGAGAGAAAAATGGGAGAGGGGATAATTTAAGATTTATTTCTGAATATTTTTAACGAAGTTTAACAGTATTATGATCATAAAGCCCACACACTTCATTTTTCTTTTGTTAAATATTTGTACAAGGGTTAATATCCATCACCAAAACAATTAAATCCTTCACTACTGAACTCTATATACATGTTAATAGAAAATTCACAATGTAGAAGGAAAAGCCACAATACTAACCTTGAATACATACATAAAAAGCATTCATTTAACTCATTTGAACTCTAAATTGATTTTTACTAAACATCACTCAAGGCTAAGTGAATTTTAGCTAAAAAGTTAGTGTAGCATCATCTGTCCCTCTAACAAGGATGTCAGAAATAGCCTGTGGTCTACTTCCAACTGAGCCCTTATCTTTTGCAGAAACCCATCTGCTGTGACATAGATGAAGATAGATTTTTTCTATTTTTTTCTATTATTTTATTTTATTTTTCTAGTATATTTAAAGCTCTGACAATTATTTTAGGTACTGTAATATACATATATACTCAACCCATGTATTCCCTAGTATTCATAAGTAAAATATATTTTAAATAATAATAATAATGGTAACAATGTCTGAACATAAAGAAACTTATTTTTACTACCTCAGTGACTGAATACTGTAGCAGATTGCTCAGAGAGATAACAGAGATATTCAACAACTATCTTCACATGGTCCTGGGAAATCATCTCCATGTGCACTTGTTTGAGCATGGGGTTTGGACAAGATGACCTCCAGGGGTCTCTTTCAGACTCAACCATTCTGTGATTATGGAAGTGAAGACAGGAATTCAATAAAAGAGAAATGCAAATATTCATCAGCTACAGTTGTTGGACTGGAAGAGCAGCAGCATTGTAAGGATTAATTTCACTTTCTCCCAGCTTCCTTAGTAATTTTTAATGAAATATGTTCCTCTGCTATTCAGAATTGTCATTTATAAAAGAAAGAATACTTATCTGTCTTACCAGCTTGTTGATTAATTCATACACCCAGAGGTATTTTACATGAGCTTCTAGAGAACTACTAAATTTATTAATAATAAAGTAAACACAGTGTAATTGTAGTAAAACTGAAATAGAAGTAAAATAGGAGAGCAGCAGTGGGACTAAAAGAGAATTTTGAAGGTTTGACTATGCAGCTGAAGGTTTATCTTTTTTTTTTTTTTTTTCTTCCCTGTACTGCTAATCTGGAGTATAACATAAACATTGATATTCTGCTATTCTTGATCTCACATAACAAATGAATACATATCTGATAAGAGAAGATATGCTTTATTTTTAGATGAATCAACATGTACATATAACCATAGCATAAGAAAATATGAGAGTTACATCTGTTATGACTGTTAAGAAGCTAGAAGTACCCATTTCATGTTCAAGGAAGATCATACTACTCGTTGTCTGTCACATGAAATGAACAGACAATTAGTAGCTTGTTTTAGGAGTTCTTTTTCAGGTACTCCTTTTATGAGTACATTTAAATATTTGTTGCCTTCCACTTTAATTTTTATTATTTTATTTTTAGAAAAATACAAGTTTACACATAAGCCATAAGTATTCCATTAGAAAACTAAAGGAACGCAATGAGAAATTATTAAATATCTTAATATTAATATTAAAATATCTTAATATTATTAAATATCTTAATAAATCATTAATAAATATCTTATTTTGTATTCAGGAAAAAATGCAATGCCCTTACCATTTTTTTTTTCCAGTGTAATTTTTCTGCAGGCTTTTTTACTAACTAAAATAGATATTTAATTCCGATATTTATATATAGATTGTCCATTATTCATAGAAATATATTACAAATCAGCTTAGCCTCTCAGTGAATGAACCTGCAGCTCCCGAGTGAGGACAATGGGACTCCATAGCCAAGAATAAAGTTCAGAAATGATAAATGAAGTGAAAGAAATCCATTTTAGTTTCAGTAACAGCATTATATATATATATATATATATACACATACATATATATATATATATATATACACAAACCGAAACAAACAAACAAAAATGCTTCTTATGTTTTTTATTTTAAGATTGAAAGTAGTAACAGGCCTTTGACTTGCCACTGATGCCTTTTTCTGCAGCTGCTTATAAACCTTATTTCCTCAGTAAAGAATAAAAAACTAAGTAGAAGTCTTCAATGAGATATACTGATGTTGAATGGTCAGAAAACTACCTGTGAATTTCAGCTACACAAAGCTTTATCAGAAACACCAGTAATCAGGACATTACAGCTGAACTTGGACTTTACATAAAAATGTATTAAATGTTTTGTTTTGTTAAAAACATAATTTCCTATCAAAATTACTTCAGATGGGATTTTTCATCCAATTCTCCTTACATCCCATGCTTTGTTACTGCAGGAGCAGAAATACTTCTTAAATGTTGCACACCTTTAAGCCAATGTGAAGAAGAAAAGAGATTTCTTATTCAAAGTGGAACAGGAATACCTAGTAAATAGCATCATTATGTTTAGCTCTTATCCCAGAGGACTTGAAATAGGTCATCCCTGCATAGATCTTAACTGTTTTCCTTTACTGAAATTGTATCACTTCAGGAGCAGTGCTAGTATTTCTGAGCCTTGGAAGCCTTGATGCCATTGCCCTAAGCCTCACAGAGAGAATAGCATGCTATCTGAAAGACAGCTTCCTGTTTTGTTAAGCATAACTTTACCTCTGATACTCTATTGGAAATTACTTAGTTTATCATTTTGAAAAGATCTGTACTTAAGGAAACTGTTGCATTACTAGCGTTTATTGCCTAAACTTGAATGCTTATTAGAACTTCACTCTATTTATTAATAGCTTTAAATTTCAATATTTCATTCAGTATTTTCACTATAAATACAAAATAATAAAAGTATGCATATTAGGGATAAATAATGACACGCAATGAAAGACAGCAGTGTTTTCAGTTGAGAGACATTGTGTTCAGAAAAAATTCATATTATGTTGCTGACAAAGTACTTTATCTTCATTTGTCAGGTTTTTTCCATCTTGATTATAAGTGTAAATTACTGCTTAAGTGGTTATTTATGTAAAGGTGTTAAGATATTGAGCGTTAGTCATGTTTGTGGGAAAAAATATTGAATTTCTGATTCAGTATTATTATGGTTATTCTGATTCAGTTTTCATATAATTACTTGCATTAACTCACTGATCGTATATACGGCATAGAAAACTACAAGTTGCTTAGCTTACAATAGGTATTTCATCATGTTAAAATTATTTCTTGTGTGGCACCATGTCAAGAATTATTTCATATATATTTTCTTGAAGAGTTAATTAGACAGTTAAGTTCTATCCTAGACTTTTGACTTTACTGATGAGTCTAATCTTGTTTTTGCTCAATTCCATCATTTCTATAATCTTTAAAATTTCTTATTGAGTTGAAACAAATGTCTGTTGTTGAGCAGATCTGTCCTGTCTACTCTTTTTTTTAAGATATAAGTTCTATATTTGTAATAAATCATTCATAAGGCCTGATATTTGACTTGATAGATGTATGAATATTCTCAAGAGAGATTTTATCTCTGAAATTTTATCTCCTTCTGGTTTGGAGATTATATAATCATCTCAGTTTGAGCACATTTAGCAAAGACAGTCATATTCACGAGGTGAAGGAGTGTTTCATCATCACAAACCTATCCTTCACATGCTTCTCTTGTCAGATTATGTGGCAAAGACAGACATATTGCACTTTACATTGGTTAGGTAGCAGTGCACTAGCTGTGGGGCACAGCTGTACATGGTTGGAAACTGTTCATGGAGATGTACATCCCTGAATGTTTCATCCACTTTAGACATGGAAATTTCCATTCTAGTGGTTATATTTTCATTCTCCACTTTGAGCACAGAAAATTTCAGAGTTCTTAATAAAGTCTTGTATGAACTATCACCTTGCTTTCAAGTTTAAACTAGATTTTCCCTGTTCCTATTTCTACTACTGCTGCTTCTCCTACTTTTTAAAATTATTTTTATCTAAGTAACTCTGTGATGACTGTCAATATGCTTTGAAAACTATAATTTATTGCAATTCTGTTCATTGCTATTTCTTCTCTATTTTTGGGTTTTAAGATTGAGGATATTGGTTCTGCTTTTCTTTTCTTGTCAGTCCTTTTGTTTTCTTGATTCCCTTGGGCTTACATTCAGCTGAACTGGCAACAGACTTTATCACAGGAATATCAAGCAACTGCTCAGTTTTCGCTCTATAAAAAATACTAATGTGAACGAAATTTTTCCACTATAAGCAGTTTACAGTGGTAGATGGCTCTGAAGAAAACTACGTATCACCATAATTTCAAATGTTCTGCTGAAAAATTACCTAGATACAACAGTTTCAATCTAGACTCGTTATCTGCACCTGGAAATGCAGAATATCTATACCTGACTGATTAAACTCTTGTGCTTCACCATCTTGAAAAAATCCTGTCTTACATTTATCTTAGATTCATAGAGTATCCTGAGTTGGAAGGGACCCATAGGGACCACTGAGTCCAAACCTGGATCCACAGAGTACCACCCAACAATCAGACCACATGTCTCGGAGTATTGTCCAGTTACTTCTTGAACTCCAGCAAGTTTGGTGCTATGATCTCTTCCCAGGGGAGCCTTTGGCATCCTCTTGGTGAAAATCCTTTTCCTGATACTCAGTGTGATATCAAACAGTATTTATTATTATAGTATAATATAATATTTATTTATTTATTTATTTTTACCATTCTGATCTGTAGCAAAGAATGGTCTGATAAGAGAGAAATGCCTGCAATACAATTTAAAACTCAACAAAATCTAAAGATTTATACCACTTTGTTAATGAAGAAAACTCAAGTTAGGGATCCTTTTAGATTGAAGTTCAAAAAGTTGCATGGTGCCAATATAATTACGTTTTCACCCACAATGTGACCTGTTCTAAGACATTTTTAAAAAATCCCTGTCATTCAAGAGAGTCAGATAAGTATGAAAATAATGTCAAATTGGATCTCTCCCCCTCATCACCCTCTACCCACTGCATTCCTAATTCAGGTGGATTTGCCAGAGCAAAAGAAAAGAGTCTATCTGGTATTTTATCATTCTCTACAGAGCTTAGATGAACATCAAAGTATAAAATTCTTTAACAGCTGGAAATTAGATTTAACAGAAAACAGTAAAGAGAATTAAATAGATCCATTCTTTCCACTGTGCTATTTTATTTTTTTTCCTCTCAAATGTTCTACTTTTTGCTGTTGACATAGACAAAACAATATGACAATGATATGACAAGAGAAATAATGGGCAAATATTTATTCATATGGTATGAATATGCCCATTATACATATAATTTGAATAAGTTTTTAAAACATTAATTATGCATTTGATATAAAAACTGACATTAATATCCCAGAGTGCAGCAGTGATTTCTTGCAAGAGCTGTCTAAACAACATTGGAAGAATATTAACAACAGCTAAAAAGCATGATACCTGTATTCCATTATCACTGAATTATTATAATTTTTTTCTTTGAAATGTTGCAATCACTTCAGTGAAGCATATATCTGAAAATGAAAGGCTAAACTCCACATCTCTGTTGCTGATGCTGCACTGCTACATAGAGGACACAATGTTGCTTTTTCCAAAAAAGAGATTTCTAGAGAAACAGAAGCAAGTCACAAGATCCACTCTGTTCTTAAGTGGACAAGATGACTTAAAATCAAACACCCATCTTCACGCTGAATTAAACATCTAGATCTAATAATTTTGAATAGTATGAAGCTCCTATGGTATCATATGCTGTGAACTGAAGAAACTTTTTTTTTTTTGTGTGTCTTTTTATAATAATAATTATTATTATTTTGTATAAATTAAGCTGCTTAATTAACTTCAATTTAGAACTAGGTCAAATATAGCCACCCCTGTCATTTTCCTTTTCAGCAAACCTAACTGCCCCAAAATCCTTCTGGCACTGACAGCATTACTAGTCTATCACTTTCCAGATTACTTAAATGAGAAATTTTACTGTTAAAGGAGAGAGACTGAAGAAGCCTAGGAACAGAAGGAATGGACCTCGAGAAGTCATTGGAGAAACTGATTCTGACTTGAAAAAACATTGGAAAATTTTCAGTTATCTATGCAAGCAAGCAAACATCTATCAGAGTCAAGTTAAAATAAACAAAGTGTTCTTTATCACCTTCAAAAGAACAGTTCAGATAGTATCAACTATCATCAATGCTGGATGCTGTACTACAGCCAAATAAAGGAGCACAGATTTGATTTTTCTTGACTGAAAAGAATCAAAGCCTCAAAACCAAAGCTAAATAATTACCTTGAACATTAAGAAAACAAATATAAAACTTAGAGCTATAGTAATATCGGTTTTCCCCATTTGGGTGGAAGATAGGGAAAGAAAGGATTACTCAAATTTTTTCAAGAGCTGTCAGCTGTATAGAAAAGGCTAGCAATCCTCAAAATTCAGAGACTAAAAGGAAGGTAAGAGGCATGTAACTTCTGAACTATTCCTGAGAGTGGAAAACAGTGCTTTTGAAGAAAATTTTTCATTTTTACTCATTTTGTGGGGACCGACTTCTGATTTTGCCTGTTGATTATTTCTGTTTTGGTCTTTTATGTGCAACTGTGTGACGTTTTCTGTTGCAGATGTCATCACCTTGGTATCCTTTTAAGAAAGATTAAATGGAATGATTTCTTCCACTTAAGAGCAGGGCTATATTCCTGTATTTAGCTATTTCTGCAGATTGATTGCACATACTTTTAAAATACGTATATATTTTTTTAAATATATATATATTTTAAATAATTTATTTATAAATATATTTTTTTACAAGAGCAAACTTTTGTGTTATACCTTTATTATTATTATTATTATTATTATTATTATTATTATTATTATTATTATTATTATTTAATTTTGATTTTTGGTAGTCTTTATATGCTACTTCTGTGTCCTTACATTGCCTAATGCAGTACGGGGATTTCAATCCATTGTGGGCATACTAGAAGAAGTCTATATAGTATAGGGAAGTGGTATCAGAAATACTGATCCCAAGAATGAGGGAAAATAGCAAGATAAATAGCAAGATACGGCAGCTCTGCTAGGATTTCCAAGCAAATGTTGTGCTAATACTCATTCCACTGTCACAGTTCTATCCAGAAGAATACTCAAATCTATTTGCAGATAACTGCATTTCACTTTACAAAGATGCCCTTATTCTCCATGGATTTGAAAAAATTGCTATTGCAAGGGAGCAATAAACTTCTTACCCTTCACACAAATTGAATTCACGTTTACAATTCAACCTATAATCTCGGTTATGACAACAACGGTAAGGTTCGATATTACAGGTATATGTTTGAAAAGATGGTAGAATACAGAACAGAGAGCAAAAAGGATGTGTTGGGATTTTCCAAGGTGGGAGGAAAAAAAAATCACTGGTTTCTTCCCAAATGCCACAGCTGTTCTTCCCACCTCTCACTAACTTCTATGAAGCCCTTCTTTGTGCTCCTTTTGCTAATTTATTTTTTCTGCTTCATTTAGCTCACATTGTCATTTCTTAAGTTTAAGAATGTGAATCAACACCCCAACATACTGTGAAGCAGAACAAGTCCAAATCAGACTTTCACCAACAATTAATAAATACAGGACATGCCTTGTCTGTCTATCTGTGGAAAGAGGAAAATTCTAGAGATTGACCACTGATAAGTAAGAAGCGTAGGTGACACCTATTCAATATTGTACTCATCCTTGTTTTCACTGATACATATGTGACAAAGCTGATATTTATATACCGCCTCATTTTGGAAATACCTACAGGCAACAGACCAGAAGGTAGGAAGTGTTTTAATTCTAGTGAATCTGTAGAGAAAATCTGTTTACTTGTTTTTGTTTTTGTTTGTTTGTTTGTTTGTTTTTCCTGGAGAGAAGTGTAAATGTAGCAGTAGCTCAGGTTAATCATAGATAGTTATGTTGTACTTCTGCCCCTGTGCATGACTCCAAACTGTCATTTTCAAAGTTTGCATGTTTTCTGGTGATAAGAATAGATGTTCAAATCCACAAGTTTTCATTAAATTATAAAACAGTCAGCACAATTTATGCCAGACACATATAGTTATATTTGATAATTTACAAAAATATTCTTGTTTTCCCTTGACACTGAAAGGCTTTTTGCTTAAATAAATATTCTACTTAAAGCAAACATGCCATATCATTGAAACAAAAGTGGTTTACTGTTTATTTTATTTTACTTGCTTAAAAGTTATGAATATAATAGGAGGATATTATAGATCCAACAGGAAATATTTGTTGGATAGTGTAATTGTTCCTTATGAGTTCTGAACTGTTTATTTTATAAAGTTTTATCCTGGTCATAGGAGGTACACTTTCCTTTGACAAATTTCTTACAATTTTACTTTTCAAAACATTTTTTCTGTGCAATTTTTTTATGTAAAATATTGAATGACCATCTATTCATGTAGTTATCTCTGTACTCTAATGTTCTTCTCCATCTTTCTTATTAATGTGTACCATATATAGTCTTCTAAAAATTATCTTGTAAGAAGATGTTCCCATTATTTGAACCTTTGTATAAAAATAGAATAAAACCTAACTTTTATGCCAGCCATAATAGACAATTGGTTATTACTCAGAACATATTTAGTTTTTCCATTTTATTTTCCCAAGATTTGTGTACCAGATATCAAAACCATGCAAAACAATCAGAGTTGTTACATTCATCCTTTTGACAGTGCATTTATAAAATAAAATCCTTTTAATATTTTTGTTCTGAGGCGGTATTTTAAATAGCCTGAAAAAGTGATTTCCTGCATGAAAAGAGAAGTCATGTTCAATAAGAAAAACAAACAACAACAACAACAACAAAGCATATTCCAAGAGGAAAAGACAAATAACCAAGCTACTGGGAGGAAAGGAAAGGAAAGGAAAGGAAAGGAAAGGAAAGGAAAGGAAAG
>JAPSGF010000028.1:6009820-6029781 GCA_035772895.1 Perdix hodgsoniae | reverse complement strand
AAAGAGAAAGAGAAAGAGAAAGAGAAAGAGAAAGAGAAAGAGAAAGAAAACAACACAGCACCTTATTTGTTTCTCATCAAATAGCTCAACACAGATATGTTCCCATATGTGAGATCTGAATCTCAGAGGACTGACATACACATATATTATTTAGAGGAAATTAATCTCAGTAGTCAAACATAATACTGAAAGCTACTACCTACTGAGAAGTCAAGAACAAATTTTTCAAAATCATCACACATTCTATGTTACACTAAATTCTTCCCTTAAAGGTTACTTTCTAGCTAGCAAATGTATAATTACTCCATCTGCCAACCCTACAGCATTGCAGTACTCTCAAAATTGCCATATGTGGAAAAGTCAGACTGTTGGCCTGTTTATTTAATATATATTCTGTAGAACTTGTGAAATAAAATGTTAACATCTCTCATCAGATCTCAAAATATACTGGGAATGTTTGCTTCCCTGTTAAATATTTGTAGGTGATATGGAATAGTTAGAAAGAGCTTGTTAACTCAACTACTGTATTCCAGACTATTTCATTCTGCTTATCACAGTAGATCACAATTTTTTTAAGAGATCTGTACACTAAAGAAGTATGGATTTAAATTTAACATTTATACTTCTAAACCAGCATGAATTTTGGCAAAAATAATATCTGAAACTTCTGGTATTTTTATTTATATCATATATGCATCTGTGCATAAAAGTTACTTCTTCATTCTGAAGCTAATATTGTAAACTAGAAATCAAGAAAACTGGTCTAAAAATAAATACTAGCTCTTACTTATTCTTTGGTAATTAATAATGGACAAGGAGCTTTTGTTTTTGTTTGTCTTTTTAGTGTCTACAGATGTTTTTTTTTTGTGCGAAGGAATAGAAATAGATTAATAAGTGCAAGAGTAATATATTTCTTAGACTATACACCTAGATTTACTGTAAGTCAAATTGGTATGTTTTACTGTAAGTCAATATTATTAGGACAAAATTATATTGGGGAAAAAAAAAAAAAAGTGTTCTGATTTCTGATTTCAAACTTTATTTGGAGGGAAAAAAAAGAAAAGCTGGTCTGATAAAGTTTCCAGATCTTCTACAAAGTAGCTGCTTTATGGTGACTCTATTCAAATACAACCTTTACAGAACTGTGATGTCATTTATTGACAGCCTGTAATGATGCTTTATAAGTTACAATTCAATAAAACTATTCACTCTACACAAATGTTATCTTCCTTTGAAAGAAGGCTTATAACCTAAGGCAGTGAGTCAATACATATTTGCCCTACTAATATATTTACAGGACATTTCAACTACTTTGTTCATGCATGAGAGAGTCATCTGAATACTAACTTCATTTAGAATGACATTATGAAAAATGTTCAACAGGAATCAAAGTACTTTTAAAAGAGACTGAAAAAAAAATCAAACTAAACTTGCACAAGACTGTTTCCAAAGTAGGTTAAAAATAAATAAATAAATAAATAAAAAGAGCACTCAAGTGTTCAAAGGTTTCATATCTTCCACAGATTCATTCCCTTCAATCTTTATGAGCTGCTGTGAGTGGTTATGAATCAACAGCTGTTACATCAGCATGAAAAAAAGCCTACCACCCCTCTAGGCTCCCTCTCAAAACACAGAATCACAGAACTGAAGGGATTGGAAAAGCCCTCATCGAGTTCAACTCCTCTGCTAAAGCAGATTCCTTAGAATGGGTCACACAAGTAAGCTTCCAGATGAGTCTTGAATGTCTCCATAGAAGAAGATTTCACAATCTCTCTGGGCAACCTGTTCTAGTGCTCTGTCATCCTTATAGTAAAGAAGTTTTTCTGCATGTCAGGATGGAACTTCCTATGTTCAAGTTTTAGGCCATTATTCCTTGCCAAATCGCTACACACCACTGAGAAGAGCCTGGCCTCATCCATCTGCCTTACACCTCCCTTTAGATATTTATAAACATTTATCAGATCCCCTCTCAGTCTTCTTATTGGCCACGAGAGTGCACTGCTAGCTCATGGCTAACATGTTGCCCACCAAGACCCCCATGTCCTTCTTCACAGACTTCCTCTCCAGCCCCAAACCTTTACTAATGCATGCCATTATTCCTGCCCAAGTACAAGACTCTACAGTTGTTCTTGCTAAAACTTATTAGGTTTCTCCCTGCCCAACATTCCAGCCTGTCCAAGTCTTATAGAATGGTAGCACAGCCTTATGGATTGTCAGACACTCCTCCCAGCTTTGTATCATCAGCAAACTTGCTGAGGGTTGTCTCTATCCCTTCATCCAGGTCGTTGATGTGGATGTTGAACAAGAACAGACTTAGCACTGACACCTATCTGATAGATAATCCCCTAGATCCTCTGAGAAATCAAAGTAAGAACAGCCAGTTTTCTGCTCAGTACTCTCTCTGAGATGCAGTTTTTCCAATGGACTCCTATTGCACAGCTGTTGCACTTGCCAAGTGAGTTCAGCAAGGAATGTATTACAGTATCATATGGTACTTAATTGAAATGCATGAAGCAAAGAAACAAGACTTGGTAGGTTTATCATTTTTTCCTATCCATTGTAACTGTCTTTGTTCTTCATTGACTGTCTTGTTCTTAATGTAATAAATACTTGTGAGAAATTCTAATAGATAGACATTTTATAATTTATATGTAAAAGCTCTCTGTATATAGCATGCAGTATCTGTCACTTCTGCTTCTTTGGGTACCTGTCCCTTTTCTCAGTAGAACTGATCCAATCTTCCAATATGTTTTAGAGCTCAGGATGACTTGAGTTGTGCATTTACGAAGAAAGTATTTTCAGAACACTCATTATGTTCCTGATTCATTTTCTATTCCAGACAGTATTTATCAAAGGGTAGGCATACCAATTCCCACCCTCTCTCATCTCCCCCTTTTCCCTATTATATTTGAGAACCTTAACATATTCTTACTCACAGACTAGGAAAATTAAAAGTTCAAACACATGAAGGGAATCAGTTTCACTCCTTCACTTATTTTGTGATTGACTCCTTAGGTCTTCACTAGTGCATCTAAATACATTTTTCATAGTGCAACTAATACACCTCCAGCAAATTAGCAATTCAGAGAAAATTATGAAATCAGAGAAGATAAAGAGAAATCTTTGAGTAATATTTCTGAAGTGACATAATACCAGTGTAGAAATAATATATATATATATATATAAAACTTTCATACTATGAATATCATATGAAAATCAAGTGAGGTAAACAAACCTTATTGCCATGAAGATCAATTAACTCCAAAATCTGTCATCTAAATAAAAGAAAAAAGTAAAACTTTAGATGACATCAAAACAGTTTTTTAACACCTTTTCTTTGTTTCCACTGGTTTTTGTTTGTTTGTTTCTCATAAAGAATATCTGGTGCTTTTTTGCTTTCTTCCTACACATTCTGCTTTCCTTTGGTTATGAATCCTCAATTCCACATCGCTCCTGAAATTTCCTTCTAATATGTATTTTCATAAAATACCCAAATAATGAAGAGAAAAGAAACTGGATGGAGAAAAAACTTGGGGAAAACAATGAAGAACTAGCTACTGTTGCACACTCCACAGTTTTATAGGATCTGCTGTACAATAAATATAAACAGATTGTTTAAAACTCATAAAAAGCAGATAAATGAAACATTTTTCCCTCATATTAGTGAGGATACCTGCCAAATTGGGATCTGAAACTGTGATAGGGGCTGGTAGACATTCCTCATCTTGCACAGCTGGGATGACCATATCTGTTAGCCACAATTCATATTCGCTTCATCCCTCTGGCTAAACTCATTTAATTTCTGATAGGTTCTGTTTGTTCCTCCAAAACAAATCTTTCTTACTGTCAAACCTCATAAGCGTCTCAGACAGCTGCTAAATTTTATGCAAAGTTCAGTTCCCTCTTCCTTCTTCTCTGTGCACTTTTAGGTAAATTATTCTGGATAGGAGAGAAGGACTTTGAGAACTTTACCAGTGTTGATATCTCTACTTGTTGTGGAAGGAAGAGAGGGAAGGAGAAGCAGGCCAAGCATATTGCACTTCTTTGTTTCTTCCTTACATCGTAAGGAGGAGAAGCAAAACAGTCTGGTTTACAGCAACCAAACTGCTTCCAAAATACATGAGAAAGTTTTCCTGTGTCTCTTAAAATGCGTGTGCTTCATGCTTGTTCTTTTCTGTTGTCCTCTACACACAGTTTCTACCATGTCTGGAAATAGGGTCAATAATTAGGCCTCTCATCTTTCTTTTCTGCTCAGAAAAAAAAAAAAAAGAAAGAAGCAGCACCTACTAACTGGACAGAGATTATCTCTAGATTTCTATGGAAAGGTAAAGGGACTACTGGTGCCTACTGTGGAGCATGAGCAATACTGCATTCTTCTAACTGTAATGTATAGGTAGATTTGACTTAAACGTGTAAAAATCTGGCCATAAGCTCCCATGTTGGTTACACCAGGACCTCTTCTGCCCTGAAGCCAAAGCACAGAAACAAACCTACTTCCTCTGGCCATTCCAGAAGATCTTACAGAGTTCCTCGTTAGAAAATATTTATCTTTTCAAAGAGCCTATGTAAGGCTAATTTTCACATAGCCTCTCTCAGACAGAAGTACTAATTTATGTTCCTACCATAGTAGCAGGATCATTCTTACTGTCTTAAATCAGAGTTAGTAAGATCCATCAATAGCCCAGGTGTTGCCTTTGTTACCTTTGTCCAGCAACAGCAGGTTGCATCACAAACTTGCAGAAAAAAAGGTTGCCATAGAATATGGGCCCTTCTCTTTCTCTTTTAACTTCAACTTTCTCCTCGTTCTTTTGCAAATCACAGTGAAATATTGCTTTCAGAAATAAAGCAATTGAAATAAATCCTGTTCTGAAGTAATTAATGCTCAATGCTCTTCTTTCTGAATGCACATTCTTTTAAAAATATATGGAATGTGAAACATTTATCTTTATATTCACATCAAAACATTTCTTCAGTATGTCATTTTAAACAACAAAATAAACAAAAAAAAGAACTACAGTTTTAGTTTAAGACTGAAACAAAGACTAGAAAAGTTTAGAACAGATAAAGTAAAAGGAGAACAATGTTCAGCAGCACATAGGTGTAAAATGACTACCTTAACCTTGTGTTTGTTTCTATAACTTAAATTTTAGTGACTTTATCTGTTCTCCTCATTCTCTCTGAAGGAAAAAAAATGTCATGATGGAAATGAGGAACTTCTAATAAAGTCCTGTAAATATTCAGTGACCTTTCTTCACAATAAGTAAATACACAAAGAAGTTATTGGTTTACTATACATAGTTTTCCATATTATCTTTTACTGTCCCCTTATCCCATCCCACCCCCCCAGTATTTTATTATACAATATAAAGTTATCAAGACGTCAGAAACATTCACAAGTTTGGAAATGTTAGTTACTGCAAAACAGTAACAATCCCACTCTGTGTATCACTATGATAATTCTTTAGATATATAATTATACAGTCCTTCATTCCGTATCTTCATACATTGTTATATTTTTCTATGATTCCTGCAGAGGATGGACTGTGTTTGGTTAATCAACAGCTAGTCACTTGCAGATCCATTTTTATGTGCATTTATTGCATGGCATAAAAGCCCTACTCTAAACACAGAGTCATTCGTTTCTTCAGTAACTTTTCTATGAGGATCATAAACATAATGGAGTTGTATTTAATAAATTGAAATTTGCTACACCACTGGTAATTGTGAACAAAGTATTATTGTGATAAGAGACAGATAAGAGACAGAGAAAATCAAAGAACTTCCTATTTTTCCATGGCTGATATAAGAGATATAGAATCTTGCTTCCCAGATTGCTTTATATTCTATTTCTTCATGTATTTTAAATACAGGAATTTTGTTGCAGTCATAAATTACTCCAAACTGAGCAGCCAGTAAATGCAAAATATACAGATAATAATTACCTTTCTGTTAAAGACGCAGTCACACAAACTCTTTGAGAGTGGAGTAAACAGAACTTCAGATCCTCAAAACAGTGCTGAACTATCTTAATTATGTGTTCTTCCTTCTGGCCACACTTGCCTCTGTGTAAGACAAAGTAAACTATCTGGGCCCCCTCCAAATTCTCAGATAAGGAGGATATACTAGACCATGCTTCTCAGAATTGCATAGCTGAGCCCAGAGAAAAGCTGCTTCTTTAAATCTACTTAGTACACTAGGATACTTCTTGCTGAGGATGGCAAAGCTTCTCCTTCAACAGTGAAGCTAATTTACAAAAGGAGGTTATTAGGCAAAAAGCCAGTTTAAAACCAAGCAGCAAAGAAAGGTGAAAAGCCCTCTAGCTTGTAATGGCTGTTTTAACAATTTTGATAATTCTGAAGGTAGAATAAAAAATAAGCTTAACAGATTCAGATTAAAGCAACTTGTATAGAGAAAATAGGTTATCACAATCTCTGAATTACACTGATTAAATTGCAATATATTTAAAATAGAAATACGTATTTCTAAATCTTTCCCTTTAAATTCATTTTGATATAGGATCTTATTAATCAGAAATAGAAACAATTATGCTTCTAAATTGAGCTGAAATCATTTTCCTCAAGTTGGAACTGAACTTGAAAAATTATTTTGAATTATGTATTTAAATTTGGCTGCAAGTGTTACAGTTATTTTTCTTTATTTATTCAGAATACAGGTTGAGCCTGCTTAGGTGTAGTATTCCTCAAGAAGACTCACATATCAGACAGTATCACACAGCTCCCACACACCCTGGGGTAAGTTACACATCATATTACTATGTGTATACAGTACCTGAATATGCTTTCAAGTAAACATTCCACATATAGATTTCTCAAGGTCATCTGATCCAGCCCCCTCAGCAGTGGGGGTGGGTAGTGCCACCTGGGCCAGGACCAGGACAGTCTTGCAGTCTGTATCCCCTGGGCATCTTGGGGCTTATGTTAGTGAGGACCAAAAAATTACTTTTACAGGGTTATGCAAGTAGTACAAGAATGAGCAAACATCAGATGAAACTTGTAGAAGTTTCAAAGTAGGCTTTTTCTTCAGAGGACAGTTCTTCTGGCAATTTCTGTGGATGCTAAAAATTAATAGGGATTCCAAAAGTGATTAGCTCCATGATTCAAATTACTGAGAAATTAAGAAGAATGCTAATTCTAGAAATAAAAGACACCATTTGGAAATCAGAAATCCAATGAGCTAAAAATTAATGATAGTTGAGCCCATGTCAGACTCTGTGCTATTTCCTTACTGAACTAAAGCAAATACTGCAGACAAAATCTGTCAGAGAAATAGTAGCTTTTTTTACAAAACTTGAAGCTGATCCATATCACTCTTTTCCATTCTTACAATGTTGAGGTGTAAGAATTTAAGATGTTCTGCAACAAAGCTATTAGTATAATAAAATAATTGAGAAAATACTCAAAATACAGTCCTTATAGGCGCTGTTCATAATTGTTCCTTTTTCATGTCTGGATGTGCCAAATCACAATAAACAAATAAATAAGTAAAATCAATTCAGAACAGCAAAATCTTTCCTGAAACTGTGAGTATCCAATTTAATATAATGCTCAGATATCTAAAGAGATAAAATCGCTGGAAGCAAATAGATTACTGTGTGGTCTGTAATAAGAATTCTGTGTACAATGAATCACTTTTTGCACTTACTAAAGCTCCACACATTAAATTTCTATTAACCAATGGACAACAAAATGAAGTGCATATACTTTAAAAGTACTAAACAACAACAACAAAAATTGCTCAGTTTACAGCACTGAAACTAAGATTATTACATTGCTTTCAAATCAGCACAAGTAGAACCAGAGTTGGGACAAATATTTTAACATTACTCTGATTCTCCTAAAGGGAATTTATGTTAGATTAATCCTATTCCCATTATGGACTATGCAGCTTGTGTGCATATTAATTGATCTGTAATACTTCAGATATATGAAGATTTCCACTTTTCCTAGGCACATAGAAAGAAAGACAAGATAAAAGGATTGTGGTTTAATTAGGTTTCAGTGTAATAATTCATCTAAAAGTATCTGGCAGTAATTCATACTGTGCATGTTATGATTATTATTATTATTTTTTCCCCTATCTTTTTTTTTTCGATCTGGCCAAGAGATTACTATGAGCTTCCTTTGTCTATTTGTTCACTGGTCAAGTAACCATAGAATATGAAGACCTGTCATCATGAATAACATCCAGATTGTTGATCTTTTCCCTAACAGTCAGGAGAATTTTGTGGCTCGCTGTTTCCCTAATACCATGAACAAAGATATTTCTTCACTACCTAATAAAATACAAATGTTGTTCCTTGGAAAATTTTAACAATATTTGTGCTATTTCAATATAAATTAATTCTGCCTTTATTCTGTAATTCACGCACTTTTGAATTGTTAGTCCTCCCCCAAAAAATTAATTGGTTCCCATCTTATCCAATTGATCCTTACCTTACCTTATAATGTAGCATTTCAAAGCACATTAGTTAAAATTACTTCTATCACCCTTAAATCTTTTTTGTACTGTGATGACTACAGGCATGGCCTGAGCAGGCCTGTTGTGTGTACTGAACAGATGCATATTAAGAACATACAAATAGCATTTGGTAGCTTGAACTCTAGACAGAAGTACACAAAATTGCACAAATGGTGACAATGTGTATGCATTCTGTAACATTTTAATGCTAGTAATAATGTTTTGGAACACAGCTAAGACATGACTGCAGAGAGGAAAACAAAGACTTGTAGTATAGTTGCATGAATAAAGTGAAGTAAAATAGATGCAAGACATAAAATCTGAAGGCAGAAAAGTTAGCTTAGAAAACTAAAATAATTCTGCAAAGCATGCAGGAAGTGTATATTATAGAATTAGGATAATCCTTCAGAAGAAAGAGGAAAGATGACACAAGCCCGCAATCACAGAAAAGTCAATCTCAGAAGAGATTTCTGGACATCATCTGAGCCAATCTCTGTTGAAAGCACGTCTTAGTTTAGTTTACCTACGGATCTGCCAAACTAAATCTTAAGTATTTCCAACAAGAGAGATACAATTTTCTGGGCAACTTAAGTCACTGTTCAGCTTTTCTGAAGATTTTTTTCCCTGTATCTATGGAGCGTTTCCCCTGAAGAGGCTAGTACCCTTCTCTTCTTGCCCTGTTACCATGTTATTGTGAAGAAAACACATCCATCTTCTCTATAACTACCGTTTGGGTACTGGAAGACTGATTACTCTTGCTACATAAAGATATCTTCCCTAGGCTGAGCAAATATAATTCTTTTAACTTTCTCTCATATTCGAACTTGTCCAACTCTCCTGTCATTTTGGTGGTTTCCCCTGGGGTCTCACAAACCCTCTCCAGTTTTGCAATGTCTCTTGATCTGAGTGCAGACAGTATACCAGTTTTAATTAAAAACTGTCAAGGAGAATGAAATAATCACAGCCCTTGATTTGCTGGCTATACTCTTGTTGATCTAACCCAGGATATGATTAGCCTTCAATACTCCAAGTGTGCTTTAATTGCATATTAAACTTGTGATTCACTAAGACCTCCAGGACTTTTCAGCAGGTGCATCACTGCCACTCTGACTCCAGCCTTTTTTACTTTACTTCTTGGGATTTTCTCATTGTTGTTTAATGTCACGTCGTTCTTGCTACCCAATCTGCATGCCTGCCTAGGAGTCTTTTGTGACCCTTCCTTCTATTGTATCTACCTTGACTCCCAGACGATCCATTTGGCTGAAACATAGATGGGGTTTCATTCAACCCCTCCATTCAGGTTCTTAATAAAGACATTGAGTAGTGTTAATAATAGAAACCAGAATAAGCCTGGATTCCAAAATTTGGATGTCAAAAGCAGATTAAGTCAATTCTTTTCTTTTGGGGGTGAAGCTGAAGAATCGTTGCTGAAAGATGAATGATGGTCAAAAATCAATTCAATTCAAAACTCAGATCTGGCTATCCTTTTTAACAAGGTAATGTCTAAGTACCAGCTATTTTGCAGATGTAGTGACAATAACAGAAAGTAAAAAGAATACCAGCAATGTGTTGCCAATCTAGTAAGAAGTTGCTTTGGAGTTTGAAACTGTCTTGCTTTGTGAATCCTTAAACAACTCCATCTCAGTGATACCTCTTAGCAGATATGCAGATCTACAAGTCAAGTTGCAGCTGTGGTCAAACACAACTTGCATTGTCGTTATACTGGAGAGGAACTTCAAGAGGCAGGTCTTTCTAACAGAGTAATTTCCAAGCAGCTCTAGAAATAAATCTGTGTCATTTTTTTCTACTTAGTTACAGTAGAGATATGAACGCTATAACTGTTCTTTGCAGACAGTCCCATACTTACTCTGAGATAACTTCTGCATTATTCCCACTCAAAATCCTTTTTGACACACTTTGTGTGACAGAAATTTCACTTTGTGAAATTTACTTTATGAATGAGAATCAGACATAAACTTCTTAAAACTTGTACTACCTTCCTAGGGGTCCAAAGTCTACAGTTTAAAATACTGATTATAGGGGAGATTCCTGTAAGCATTCATCTCTCTGTTTGAACAGATTCCTTCAATTCTACTTACTCAGAAGTGTATCACCATAAAAATATGTGTGAAATACTGTCTGTACATGCATTCACATGTTTATATACCTGTGTTTACGCTTACGATCCTCAAGGAAATGAAAGACAAGAGTTCACATGAATTTTAATACATATAAAATAAATAATACGAGTAGATATTTCCCTAAAATGTATGATTTGGATGCCAACAGATATTGCTACTTAGCATTTTTTTAGGGATGCTTTGTTTCTAATTAAACTCAATATGAAGAAATATGATGCTACTTCACCAGATCAGCTTGAACAGTACTATCACTTCATTAACATTAATGCATATTTTCATATTCATTTCATATTTTAAAAGAGAAAGTAGCAGTACCAGCAGCCTCAGTATACCAAGAAGTCAATTGCTACTACTTTGGTCAGGCATGCATAAGCAGCTTCATCATCTTCTCAGACTGTGCTCCTTTTGCCATCACTTAGTGGTTTTAATAGTTATAGCATTAGTTATTCTCTAATTATTAGAAATTTCTGCACTCCAAAAAAAGGATAGCTCAAAAAAGGTAAATTTGCAGTGTATGAGATTCTAAATATATAAATACCCAGCTCAAAGTACCACAGGGTATCCATCACTGAAAACTTAAAAACGTGAGTCAGACCATATTTGTTGTCAGATGCTGTGAGATGGGAGCATGCATACAGGGATTTATGCAGGATTTATGGAGAAGCTAATGAACAGAAAGGTCATACAGTAGTTTGATATCCAACAACAAAAACATACATTCACCTGCTAAAATTTAACTGTAAAATATAAATCCTAAAACTTTCTCCATCAGCTGGTTAAAAAGGACTGAATAGGGAATTGATAAACAATCTTTTGCCATACATTTATTCATCACAAGAAGTTTATTGTCATCTCTGTCAATTCCCCGATGTGCATGCAAATATAAAAGTGTGTCTATACCTGTGTATCAGTTAGTTCCCCATGTATCACTTTCTAAAACTATTTTGTTATATCAGCAGAAATACTATGTTCATGCTGGCCATTTGCCCCTATATCTCCAGGGAAGCTTTTTGGTTTCAGCACCAGGGTGGGAAATTACTGTTATTGAGAAAGAGAATTTTACTCTCTAAAATTTTGGCTATGGCTGAGTAAAAATACATATATATATATATATATATATATTTCCTTTAGGATAATTTACCATGAAGTCAGTCTTGCCTATTATACCAACAGGCTATCGCACTAAAAAGTATCCCTGCCCTATGAGGGCTGCTCCAAAAATAATGCCTCCTATTTTATTATGTTGATCCACAACATCAGATTGCGTATGAAGCAAAGGTGTGTCATTAAATTTCTCCATGCAGAAAAACACTGCACCCAGTAACACTCATTGATTCTTGCTGAACACTGATGGAGACTAACCCATGGATGTGAGCACAGGGAAGAGGTAGGTGGTACATTTCAGTAGTATTAACAGCAACAGTGGGTCATTTCCACTGGCATGGCATTCATGATCTTGTTCATCACTGGAAAAAATGCCCTGCCAAAGGTAGCAACTGTGCTGAAAAAAAAAGTGCTTTGTAGATGAGAATTTGCTCTATTAAACAACTGCTTCACTCTTTGCATCTGTTGTAGTTTCCACGGAAATAAATAAGAGACATTACTTTTGGAGCAACCTACATGATATGCTCACTTCACTACATATTCTTAATTTATAAACACTCCAGTGTAAGACCTATTTCCACTTTGGGAGTGTACAGTATACATTAATAGGTGACAGGAGAAGGAAATGAAAAGGTTGTTTGATTCTCCTCTAGAACTGAAATTTTGTGACAGT
This sequence comes from Perdix hodgsoniae, assembly GCA_035772895.1. Classification (NCBI taxonomy): domain Eukaryota; kingdom Metazoa; phylum Chordata; class Aves; order Galliformes; family Phasianidae; genus Perdix; species Perdix hodgsoniae. Next base: position 6,017,385 of record JAPSGF010000028.1, on the reverse strand, counting down.
GTACATCAGGAAACTCAGCTACATCAAAGTCCTTGGTGCAGTAAGACATGCATAGATTTTCTAAAAGGACAAGTACTGAGTTAAATGAGAAGTTAAACCTACAAAAAAGTCATTTTCTAGCCTCTACATGCTATTCAGGTCCTCCAAAATCTTAAAACTATATAAAGCTTCTGTGCTACACTCCTTGCTATCCACAGAATGACAGATGTGCTGTCATGCACTTCTAATTCACTTGCATACTCCAAATCTGGAAGATACTTGAACTAACACTGGAAGTGCCTGAGTCATCCCATTGATTTTAGCACTCATGCTTAGACGTAGGTATGTTTTTAAAGATGTCATTGAATCAGGACATTAAAGTACATTTAAGGAGTTCATAAACCCTGTTAGCACTAAAAGTTAATATTAAATGCATCAACAAATGGTAGAAGATAAGGCTGTTCCTTAATATCACATTACAGAGCAAAATATTTCTGTAGGTTAACTTGGCTTTCAGAATGGGTGGGCTGAAAGAAAATTATGTTAAATAGCCCAAAATTATACAAAATCGAATTCACTCTGGGAAGTTATTCTGTCAGACATGTATTTCTCGAGTAAAATGGTTGTATTTTTATTGAGACTAACATTTAAAATATTGCCAACTAATGTGGTTTCATTGTTCATGCAGAATCCAATTTCTATTTATTCTGTTCAGAGGTTACAAGAGGCGTCTATTTACTGAAGCCAGTTCAATAACTGAATGCAGGAATGTGTATGTTTACATTTACACACAGTAATCTATCATTTAGCTGCTTATACCACAGAGAGCCCTCTTATTGAAATATATTGCTTTTTCACCATATAATTTTCTCCTGTCTTGTTTCATGTAGGCTTTCTATTACATTTCTTATACCAGCCACCTCCACCCCTCTAATTGCCTCTCTTACCAGCAATCTCAGCACTAAAAATTCAGTAGATTCTTTTTCATAAATATCTGCTGAGAGGTTCAGTTTTCCTTTCCTCTGTCAGAAATCCATACTTAGAAAAGATAGGCACAGGCTGTGATGAGAGATAATAAAAAGACAGACATAACTGATGCAAAATATATTTTTTATTTTTTATTTTTTTTTTAAGTGCAATATTTAGAAGAGTGCTTTTTAGCAGTGGAACATTATTACAGGAGCTTTTTCTCACTTGAATCAGGATCAAGTAAGTGCCAAATCAGAATCTCACCTGATAGGTTTTAAGGCTCCCTGGAGTTCTTGATCTCACAGAGAAAACAGGAGGAAATCAGTTATCAAGCTGCACTTATAATAGTAACCACTTAAATCATACCCAGAACACATTCTTCCTAGAAGATAAATGGCTTTCCAGAAGAGTAGCCAAACACTCTCTACCATAAGAGCTGACTGAAGTGAATGATGTTAGTAGGTGCAAACATATTGCACTCTCCTAATTTCTTATTCTTTTCTTTTTTCTTTTTAAATGCTGCTATGTTTTATAAATCATAGTTTTTATAAACAGATGTATATTAAAGCCAGTACAAACTATTACAGCAAAATATGTAGGTTGTTCTGAAAGCAATGTGTTTTATCTATCTCCATGGAAAGTAAAATGGGTACAAAGAGAACAAGAACACTATTTGATAAAGCAAATTCTCATCTACAAAACACTTTTCCAACATATTCACCACTGTTAGCTATGCATTTTCTCCAACAATGAGCCTGCATGCCACACTTGTAAAAATCTGCATCAGTTGAGGTTACCCACTATCTCTACCATCACTGCTGAAATACAGTTGAAATTACTTTACTGTGCTTTTTTTTTTTACTGTGCTATTATTTGATCTCTGTAAACATTCAGCAAGTGTTGATGAATGTCAGTGAGTGCAATCTTTTCCCACATGGAGGAATTCAGCGACACGCCTTTGCTTCTTCCATGTCAGATGCCCTTTTATCAGACTACCCCTTTGCTGCCATTTGTCACATGGCAATCAAATGTAATGGTGTATTATCGAGAAGATTCAGCCTCTACTGCCATTCCACCAACACCCGAATCTGATATAGTGGTTCAAAATAATAGAGATGGAGGCATTACTTTCAAGGCAGCCCCCATATGTGTATATATGTATGTATCCATGATGCAATTATTTGCCCAGCTAACAATTCAACTTCTCATCAACTGGTGCCCCATCACAGCACAAAGCCTCACTCCACTCCAACCAACACCCAGCCAGCCCACAAGCAGTAGTTGCCTCCAGCCAACTGTCCGCAGCATTATGACCTTCCGAGAAGTGTCATGTGGTCCCACATTTTCCCATACATCCTGATTAGGGAAGTAATCCTGCCCCTATCCTCAGCACTGGTGATGCCTCACCTGAAATACTGTGTTAAGTTTTGGGCACCTCAGTAACAGAAAGGACATTGAGATGCTGGAGCATATACAAAGAAGAGCAACAAGACTTGTGAAGGGCTTGGAGAATATGCCCTACAAGAAGCAACTGAAGGAACTGGGGCTATTTAGTCTGGGGAAAAGGAGGCTGAGAGGAGACCTTATTGATCTCTTCCAATATCCAAAATATGCTTACAGTGAGAGTGGGGTTGGTTTCTTCTCACTGGTGACGGGTAACAAGATGAGGGAAAATGGCCTCGAGTTGTGTCAGGGTAAGTTTAGGTTGGATATTAGGAAACACTTCTTTACAGAAAGAGTTGGTAAGCACTGGAGTAGGCTCCCCAGGGAGGTGGTTGAGTCACTATCCCTGGATGTGTTTAAACACCATTTGGATGTGGTGCTCAGGGACATGATTTAGAGGGGGGTTGTTGGATTTAGGGTAATTTGGTTAGATCGTGGTTGAACTCAATGATCTTTAAGGTCTTTTCCAACCTGAGTGATTCTATGATTCTATTATTCTATGATTAATTATACAGATGCAACTGCCATAGTTTGTGAGCCATCCAGCTATCTTGACTCAGTTGAAATCAGGACAGTGTTTTACACTGTTGTCCATGATAAAGGAAAGAACCCAGGGAAATGTTGAACTTACTGGCACATTTTTCTATAACTACTTGCTGTTTATTTTTATACAAAAGAGACCTGGCTTAAACCTTTCTCATGTCACTGCAAATTAGGGAAAACTGTATTTAACTGAATCATATTGACATAGAATCACCCAATTACATGGTTCTTTGAGACTAAAATGCCATTATTTTATATTTCTAATTTCATCTTCAGAAAAAGGCAGGGAAAATAACAACATGAAAATTGTGACTGCATTTTATACAAAGTATTTTCAAGTCGGTGATTGACATTCTGATCTTTTCAGTAATTTGTTTTGGTTTTGGTAACATTATCATACAGGTTCCAGATAAATGAATATTTTACTGTCACAAACTGCTAGCACAGCAATGATCTGCCCGGCTGTTCTTAACATATTCCCATTTGACTTTCTTTCAGCTATTAAATTAACTAACCACTTCCTTGTACTATGGGTTTCTAGCTTTGAGTATGTGTTGATTAAAATCACCATGCATAGTAGTTGATCATCTACTTTGAATTATACTTCTAAGGTTTTGTAGCTGAATGAATAGTGACTGCTTCTGAATACTGTACATGCTTCTATTTTTACCTCCCTGGGAGATGACTCTCAAGGACTTAATGGACATCCAGAGCCAGGTGCAGTTTGCTTCTGGCAACAAAGAGTGTAGGATTTATTTTAGCAAGAAACAGATTTTATGGACAGGGAAATCATGCTCACCAATATGGTAAATATAAGCATTTACTTCTCCAAGGTCATTGTTGGAGCATGTTTTACGCTCCCTACATAACTGACTAATGAAAACCCTGGGTTCTGATGATAAAGACATTTTCTATCATCTGTATAATTTAGTGAACTTGCTAGTCCTTTTCTTACCCAAAGCTGCTTTTCTACCTAGTTGTCAATGGATCAGCATTCTCAGCACTCTTTCTTAAATTTTAATCATTCTTTAAGGAATTCTCCAGTGAATTCCTCATGTGCTGTAGATACAGAAGACTGAAATCTTTCTGAACAGTATTCATCCAAGTACAATTTGTTTTCTGTACACCAATTGGAGCTCACTAACCAATGGTATAAAGGGGAGAGCAGGAACAACTTGCAATTTCCTATTAAAATATAATAACTCATTCGGCTTAAAATCAAAATCCCAAGAGCATCTTCCTGTCAGTACTCCTTTTTTCCTTTTAACTTTTTATTTTTTCTGCTTTAAGAGAATTCAGATAATATCTCAAATTGTGAGGCAATAGATAATCAAACAAAAATTGAACACATATTTTTTCTGAAGTATAGAGTAATTCAGAATTCCACTGCCATTTCCAAAGAAAATGAAAGACAATCCTACTCATAATGTCACTGAAAGCAAAAAATCCATTCAGAAGTCCTAAATAAGAAAGAAGTTCTATTCCTGTCCAAAACTCAACTTTCAACTCACTTTTGATTTAAAACAGTAGTCAAGGCAGATGTCATCTTCCCAGAACTGATAGCATTCTGAATGTCTCTGACAGTATGTGAGATTCTTCTTATGTTCCATGAACTGCTGGCTGAAATTGCTGTAACTACCAGTTAGATAATTTTATAATAATTTAGATAATCCTATATAATCTGGTAACTATCAGTTATTAGTAATAATAATCTTATTAAAGTCTGATTTTCAGAAAATATAATTCAAAACCAAATATCCTTTCTTCTCCTCACATTTATACTTCTAATGGTAGATTAAGAAACGGAAGGTGAACTTTTCACATAATTTGAGTTAGCATCTGAAAATGGCATACAAACATTAAATAATAATAATTTATTTATGTTTCTGATTTTTTCATATCGTTTACTATCTGCCAAATATGAGACAGTGAAATAAATATATGAAATATCAAGAGTGTATTTAGCATCAACTAATTTGAAGGCTTTGAATAGAGTGTCAGGTGAATCTCCATTAACTTTTTGGCTCAATTAAAATTTGTAGTTTTACTGCATTAACCTGCTTATAGTGAATCAACAAAAGAAATACAACTTTCAGGTAGTTAAAAGGCGATTATTTTTTTTCTAAGTGTTCATGTCTTCTACATTGTTGAGGCATCTCCTTAATCAATTAATGGGAAATAATAAAATGATTTCCTGGAGGCAGTGAATCTTTGTTGAAAATTTTTTGAAGTGTGCTGTTCAAATGTTTTCAGCTGTTAGCCAGCTTGTAGCTTTTCTTGTAGCTGTCAGGTGAGAGCTCCAAGTATATGACAAAGTGACAAAAGAAGTTAACATTCCCATTAAATACAAAAACAAGACCAAAACAAATTGACTAGTAAACTGTTGCATCTGTCTCCAGCTGTCAGCTCATAACAATCAGATAACTTCCAAGGTGCAACATTTGCAAAAAAAAAATCCATAACATGCTATTCTTCAAAAATGTAACTGCATTGATTTAAATGTCAGTTTATATCCTGTACTATAGTCATCTCCTTTGGTGTACTAAAATCTAAAGCTGAATAATTTATATGGAATTCTATCAAATGTGGTGTGCCCTGAGATCACTGACTCATTCATAGGAATGTATGTTGGTTTGTATGTTATAGATTTTCTAGATCTTATCAACTGTCAACTTTACCACTGGACTTCATCAGAATATTCAAAATAAATAGATAGATAGATAGATACATAGATAGATAGATAAATGAAATTTCATTAAAAGCTGATGCTTGTAAGACATGCTTGCAAATGCTGAAGGTGAGAAAACAATATCTTAGCAGTATGTTAAATCTTTTCCCTTAAAGGAGAAAATCTTGCTCTAAAAAATCAATAGACATACAGTGTATTTAAGAGAACAATGGGATTAAAGTAGCAAAAATAAAGTGTGGGGAAATAATAGCTTCCTTATCTACAATTTAGATTACTTAGGGAAAAATATAATATGGAATAGCAGTCTATATATTTTATAAGAAAAAATACTAGAGCAACAATATAAAATATTTGAAGGAACATATATATCTTAATGTCATTTTTTTTTTTTTTCATTTGTACTCTGACAATTTAATGCTAGGATAAGCTCGAAAACGCTTATTTAAACCAGTATAGGAAGTTGCCTCTTAAGGCACAAAATGAGGAATGTAGATCCTCTGAATTAATTCTTATTCTAGTTGCAACAGAAAATGTTCATTGTAAATTTGTAGATACCCAGAGTAAATCAGTGCATCAGAGTCCTTGATCAATTGTTTCAATGTCTTTAACATTAAGAATTTCCATCTAATCAATAATCAAAAATAGAATCAAAAATCAAATCTCCTGTGTTGTCCTGGTTTTATCAGCATTCCATGCCACAACATCATGTGGCAAGTTGTTGGGTGCAGAGGCACCTTGCACTGAGGAGCTGTTCTTCCTAGTCCTGTGTTCTCTAACACTGTCATATGAGTTCTAACTCTCCAAGAGGAAGTAGTGTTCCCTACGTGATTTCCAATTCTGGGTGATGGGTGAGGAAAGACCCTTCCAGGTTCCAGCAGCACAGGAAGCAGTACGGTTGAAACCTCCCTCTGTCTCCCATTTGATTTATTAACTATAAATCTTTTTCTTCTCATAAATATTATATTATTTTACCATTTGTAGTAAATCTGTTATCTCTCCCTATCTTAATTGGGTTGTTTTTTTCTTTCTTTCTCCCTGAAAGAGGCTCCATTCTCTGTCATGCTTGAAACTGTGAGGTATATATAGAGAGGTATTATTGTCAGTGTAAGTTTGCTTACTTCAATGGCACAGCACAAGTAAATTTGGTTTTATTGCAATGTACATCGTACGTTGCTCTTATATCAGAAGTTATTTCATTTCTTCTTAGTTAATTGCACTCTATCTTTACTGTTTTCATCTTATCTGGATTGCATTCTACAATTTCAGTTATAGGTATTTATGTAACATTAATGTAAAGCAGGCAAGTAAATTTATCAGCTTGGGAAGAAAAGCTCCAGACTTGTTAGAAGTAGCTTTTCACAAACAAGGCTTTGGTTCTAGGAATTGCCATGGCCGTTTTACATGGCATATTATCTATTTCCAATTAGCCAATTTGCAACATCAACTTCATCTTCAGTGCAGGTTATATTAGCAACTGTTCTGTACTCAAATTTTTAAACAGGTGAGGGATGCACAGCAGTCAGAGATCACTCCAGATTCACAAATACAGTACCTTGACTACCAGTAATTAAAACCCAGGTAATACGACTTCAAGATTCAGAATACTCTATCTCATACTGCTATGCCTCACATTCTGCAGCAGTTTGAGAAGTGAGCTGTTTGGAAACATGAGAAAGAAACCAGGAATCCTTCGATCAAAACTAAAAGCCTTGTGTGTAGTGGGAAAATCTCATCATACCTTACACAGCCTTCCTATGATCACTTGTGCTGGAGACAACAAAGGATAAATACCTCTTCTCTCATTAGCCGAATGTTTTTCATTTTAATGAAATTAAATTACTAATCATTGCCTGGCAACTGTGAAAGAAAGAAAGGAAGAAAGGAAGAAAGGAAGAAAGGAAGAAAGGAAGAAAGGAAGAAAGAAAGAAAGAAAGAAAGAAAG
>JAPSGF010000028.1:5948958-6009720 GCA_035772895.1 Perdix hodgsoniae | reverse complement strand
AAAAAAGAAAAAAGAAAAAAAAAAGAAAAAAGAAAAAAGAAAAGGTGTGCTGTGTCTTCAGCTGATAGTTCCATTTATGATTCTAAAATAGGAGAATCACACATTCATAGTAGGCTTTCCATCAGTGCAAAAAGATGGACTTTACAGTAAAGCACAGTGCATAATATATGTTTCTCCTTGTGACATTATAAAAAAAAAAAAAAAAAAAAAAAAAAAAAAACTGGAAAGAGATACTTGCCATTTCTAACTCTAGTTCATTTACGTTTATTTTACCTATTCTCTCTTTCAAATACTTGAAGAATAACTCAATCTTCAGATGTAATGATGCTCACATAATAAGATGATAAGTACTTGCACTTGATAAAGACTATGAATGTCCAGAGTACTAATGAAATCAGCAAGGTTCAGTAGTTTTTTGTTGTATAGAATGAAAGCTTCCTCCTTGAGATGTAACCTATGCAGAGTGTCCAATTATCTTTTGGCAAAGGTGTATTACCTTTCAAAATTTCATTTCACTTGCAGTGCTACATAACCTATGGCCTGACAGTTTTTGTAGGACCTGTCATGAAAACAATTCACAACTAGAATGAGTTCTAAATTTTGCTAAATAGAAAAAAATTGTTTTTCCAGTCTATTAAATTATCATTGTAAAGAGAATTCTGGCAGTGAGCTATCACAGAGTTTCAAAATACTTTCTCTACAATCCATGTTTAAATTTAAAGTGATACACAAGAAATTATTGTTAGCTACACAGAAAGAAAAGCTACAGATTTTCTTACCATATGAGATATACTAGTGTGTTCACAGATGGCCAATTAGTATTTTTAATGAAATTTACTACAGCATATCAAAAAATGCTTGAAACCTTGACTGCATCTGAATTGATATTTATTCTAGAAATCACTAAATAAAATCACTTTAAACTAACTCTGGAGCATGTGACATTTGACTTGAATTAAAATGAGTTATAAGTGATAAACACATCAGAGAAACAGACTTAAAATACCTTCTTCAGTAAGTAGACATAATATATAGTGCAGTACAATTAAATATGCATGAATCTAATTTTATGAACATAATTTAAAAAATTTTGGCTGACCTTTTTCTAAAAAAAAAAAAAAGTATGATGCATATATTTAACTTTCTTTAGGTTGAAGTGAAAATGAAGAGATAGCTTTCCTATTAAATTTCTGCTCAAGTATGAATATTTCTAATAGCCTCAAAAAGATATTAGTTGACTGTTATGTTTTTAGTCCAAACAAGCCAGTGCCTTTTAGCATCTGTACAGGGAACTAAAGTTTTTTGGGCTTACATTCTCACAAATATCATAGGATGGAACTGATCTGTTCCACTGAAGAGAGCACAAGAAAATTATGTAAACATGAAGTTTAGATATTTGGTTTGTGAAAACTAATTCTCTGATTACTATTGAACCTCTGACCAGATATTGATGCATGTTACCTGGATCAAGGGCTGATATTGATTAATTGAATTATATTTACTGAGGATCACAGGTCATTTCTACTGAATGTTGCATGAATGCCAATATACCATCACCAGAGTGTTCAGTAGAAATATATGCATGTATATTTTTCCTGAGAGTTTCTTTTTTTTTATAACTATTTTTATCAAAGTTATTTTTTCACAAAGTTGCATTCAGCTTTGAAAAATCTGGTTAGTTGTATGAAAGAGAACTCTTGTACAGGGATGACCAATTAAAGAGGTAAATTTTAACTAAGGATTTGAGTTCAGTTGGATATGACAGCTCATGAGAAGGTGGCACGGGATACTGACAACTAACACAGAGTGTAAGGACATGACATGGAGAGCAAGAAGAGCAAGGTAGAAGTGAGAGTGACAGAACTAAGCCACAGAAGTTCCTGTGGGCTGTGCAATTAAGCTAGAGAGGAAGTTTGGACTCAGATTGTACTATTTGTGACAAGGCAGAAGCTGAAGTCATTTACATTGTTCCTCATACTGTCAATTACATTTCTCCTTGCTGATGTTAGCTTCCAATAATTCATGACAAGATGCAATGATCTCCTGACCTCCAGAGCACATAGATGTTCTATGATACACAGAGCAAAAAAGGTGTCTTTATTTTGAGCATTTCTTTTCTTGGCACCTTTCATCTCTCCAGTCTGTGCCTTCTACCTCAATAGCCTTTAGACCACAAGCTACACCTAGAAGCCCAAAATCCATGAAAATGAATTTTTAGGTGGTCCCTACATGTCAGCCCTATTCAGCATTTGCCAGGAATTACATACGCCTAGCACAGCCTCTGCTGTGCTGTTAATAAAACATCTCCCCTGGATGAGGAATATGAGATCCTATAGAATATAGAGATAATAAAAGTACATCATCAGGAATTTTTTTACAGAACCAACTTCCACAGCAAGGTGGCACAAATGCCGAGTTCAGGAATGGAACTGGAAGATGATAGGTATTTTTATGTGAGAGTCTGATTCTCTTCCGTAGTACAAGAAATGCCCACAGTAGACTGGGCTGAGAAAAACTCTGTAGCAGGAAGAAAGGGGGATGACTGGTGGTCTGGACTGGAGTCTTAGCTTATATATCTCTGCTGTAGAGAACTAGTTAGATGCAGGGTTCAAAGAAGAGAATTTCCAGTGAGATATTTGAATCAGGGGATAGGGTAAAGAAAGAATTCCATCTGTACTAGTTCATGGTGCCAGATGAACTACATGAAGCTACATCTAAGGGTGGTGTTGAGAAAGAAGATTAACATCAAGTCTGCTATGAACTTTGAAAGGTTGTGGAAATGAAGATGTCTGTGATAGGAAAGGAAAATGTTGCAAAAATTTTCATAAATACGGGGAACACGCCATTTAGCCTCACCTTGGCACCTTGGAAAATCCTGGAATAAGTCCTTTGGAAAAATGTTTTTGAGCACAAGGAGAAGTTGTTGATTGGGAAGAGTCAACATGGGTTTTCATATTTGGAGTGAAAGTAGAATACGTAAGAGAGAAACCAAATGTTTTTAGAAAAAAAATAAATCTATTGCATTCGTTTGGTCAAGAGCAAAAAATCAATCTGGCAAACAGAGCCTATGTTACGTGCATTAAAAATAAATAAATAAAAAAAAAATAAATAGAATTTTGCCAGCTGGAACAATGAAAATATTTACACTATGTTCACAACATGATTTATTGGAGTTTACAGCTATGGGATGGGTACATTCTCTAAGGTACTAGATTGCCTGTAGCCTACACATTTCTCCACGTTCTTAAATCATTTCCAAACAACTTTTAAATATACTACATATATTTGCTAAGCTTTCTTGTTCTCTGACAACCAGAACCACACATGCAATCTGTGTAATATATGTGAACAGATGGATGTGGGGGAAAAAAAAAGCTTGCCCATATGAATTCACTCCCCAAATGCATGACCAGTGACTTGTAGATACCACTTCTACAATAAATGGCAATGTGTTAACACTGATATTACTGGCATTAATGCCTACTTGATATTGTCTGTATGCATAATATATCCAGAAATAGTACATTTATTTTGGTCAAGAGGCAGTGCTTTAAAGGATGATTAAGGAACTATGAAGCTCCCATTATGACTGACATGCCAGATTCTCAATAAATCAATTAAAAAGTGCGTACGTAACATAATTCTTGCCCCAAAAACATGTCTTCCCTAAACATCACAAATGAAGGGCATCTACAGTGTTTCAAAACAAAGAGCTAAAGTTTATACAGGAGGGAATAGACAGACATGACCTTGAAACAAGACTTATATACTGGGCAAAATAGTACACAAGTGAAAATACACTTGTTTCGGGTTTCGGAAACAAGGCTTTCTCACCTTCAAATATAAACAGCTTTAATTCACCTTTGTTTGGGCCTGGCGATGTAACCTAACACAAGACTTTGAAGTATTTCTTTTAAACTCATAATTTTCACACTGGGACTGCTTTTTCAACAAGTGTAATGGAGAAATTACATCCAGTTCACTTTTTAATATACATGTAGAGATGTTAATAACTGCTCAATGCACTATGAAAGTATCTCATTAATAACCATAACATTTCTGAGATCACCAAGGTAGTCATTCTAAAACATGGAGAACTATTTGACTAATTACACATCGTAAAGAAATATAAAAATATGAAAAATGAAAACCAACTTCTTCGAGGCTGACAGTACACTTGAACAAGCTTGTCAGAGATGTTGTGGAGTCTCCTTCTTTGGACTTCTTCAAAACTCACCCGGGCTCTTTCCTGTTTAATCTGTTCTAGGGAACAAAGCAGGGAGGCTGGTTGTACCCTTGTACAGATGGCTGTACATAACAAATGTTTATTAAATTCTCACTTACCATGTAATGCAGACAATTTTGTTGGAAAGTTTTCTCTTTGTTACATTTAATTTCTTTTTTTTTACAACATACATAAATACTCCTGTGATGATTTCTGTATGTATTTCAAGATTACCTATTTAAAATAATAGACACTAGTGTCAGGCCCAGTAGAACCTGTTTGAGGTTACTTTCATTTGATCAGAATTGTCTTCAGCTGGCAGTTGTAGAGATTTGACAATTATCAAGTTCTTAATTAATCCAGTAATAACCATTGTATTCTCCTGTCATTATTGAAGCAGTTCAAGAAAGTCGTGTTCTCTTTGTTACAGGAGAACGTGACCCATTCTTACACAAATCATTACATAGCTAGCTATAACTCTTCTTCATATGCATTTCTGAATTGAAGCAATCTACATTTATTAATGCATAATGCATGAAACAATTCTTTTTTTTTTCTTTTTTTTTTTTTTAAAGCATGTCAGCTGTACACACTATTCCTTTACACAAACATTTTGCTTTAGTCTTTCAACTATGAATGCAATCTGGGATTCAGATGAGGTTTGAATTCTTAAAAAACACCAGTATCTTTGTTTTTCCTTACCTTTCCTGTCATATGAGAAGCTGACATGTTATTGCAGTAACTTAAGGAAAAGCGATTATGTTTAAAGATTTACAGAGTTAGGTCTTTCATTAGTTCTCATCAGTAATATTTGCTCTAGAATAATTGATAATTGTAATTTAAGAAATAATTAAAATATTATAAGTCACCATATCTGAGAACCTGGAGAATAAGGCACACTTCTAATATACTAATAAACTACTTTCACTTTCACTCTTGTGCATAATTTATTACAGCTGTGTCATAATTATGCAGCTATACAGGCAACTTTTAGTTATATTGCAAGAGTAGTTACAAATTTGATCAAGTAACCAATTTAGTATTTTGTTTCCAGGCAATACAAAGGTATGTAAACATTTAGTTCTTGATTTTAAATGCAGAATATGCATTATATATGGTTGCCATCATTTTTTATTCAGTTTTTTACAGAATTGGATATAACAAAGAAAATTATATGTTCTACTAATTTCTAAATGTGTTTACATATTCATCTCTGTCAGCTATAGTAATTAAATAGGACCTACAATAAGTCAAATTGTCTTCAAGCATAGATTTGATGTAAAATCCAACTCATAACTGGACACCAAAGGACATAACCTGGACACCAAAGCTGTTCTTTTCTTCACAAACTTTACACATTTTTATTTTTATTTTTTTTAACCTCCCGGTTCTTCTCCTCCTTTTGCAATACAGTCATGGGTTGGTGTTATTGAGTAAAATGAGGAAGTTACATTAGTAAACATGGACAATAGAATCAGAGATCATGCAGTCTTCATGTTCACATTGACTTCTCTGTTGTCAGTGACAGGAGATGCCTTTAAGTATACTTAAGAGACTTAAGCATAACAGATTTTTACTTTTTTTTACTTGAAATCTGAAGTTATAATTCTCTAAATAAAAATTACAATTTTTTTTTCAACCAGAATCTTCTTTTTCCAGTATTGCCTAGCATGTTAGTTTTGTGTTATATCATTAACACAATGAGGGCATGACTTTTCCTTGAAACTATTAGAAGCTACAGTAAAAAGAACTTTTCTTTTCTTTTCTTCTTTTCTTTTTTTCTTTTTTTTTTTTTTCTTTTCTTTTCTTTTCTTTTCTTTTCTTTTCTTTTTTTTTTTCTTCTCCCAGAAGTTTAATAAAATGCAACTGAACTAGATTTCAACAATGTATGTGAAAACTAACGCTCAAGATATCTGCACTGAAGAGCAAAATATGGATTTAAATTTAAGGAAAATGACCAAAAATACATCTGAAGTTCACTATCATCTCAAAAAAGTTGAAGATCAAGTGGATAAAAGTGGCACTGCATTGCAGCATACATTACACCTTCTAAAATGTGTAAACTATCGAAATCCATGAAATACTATTTCTATACTGGGTACAGAATCACACAATCACAGCATTACAGGGATTGGAAGCCACCTTGAGAGATCATCAAATTATGTCTCTATCACTACAAACCATCGAGAAGAGCCTGGCCTCATGCATTTGCCTCTCACCTCCCTTTAGCTACCTATAAACATTGATCAGATCCCCTCTCATTTCCTTTCCTCAGGCTGAATAGGCCCAGGTTACTCAGTCTTTCTTCATAAAGGAAATATCCCAGGCCCATTATCATCTCTGTGGCTCTCCACTGGACTCCGTCTAGGAGATCCCTTCTTTTTTGTACTGGGGAGCCCAGAACTAGATACAGGAATCTAAATGTGGCCTCACTAGGGCAGAGTAGAGGAGGAGAATCACCTCCCTCAACCTGCTGGTCATACTCTTTTTAATGCATGCCAGGATACTGCTGGCCTTCTTGGCAATGGGGGCACACTGCTAGCTCATGGCCAACTTGTTACCCACTAGGACCCCCAGGTCCTTCTCTATGGAGTTCCTCCCCATCAGGTCATCCCCTAACCTCTATTGATGTATGTGGTTATTCCTCCCCAGGTGAAAGATTCTATACTCATTCCTGTTAAACCTCATCAGGTTGCTCCCTGTCCAATTCTGCAGTCTCTCAGAATATAATATTTCTTGAAATCTGAGTCAAACCATGCTTCGATGTATAATTACAATGTTTATAAAACTGCTATGTCATAGCTCATAAACAGGTATTATTATACTATTATGACAAACCTCAACAGTTTTTTTAATTCCTAATATCATCCTTTTTTAATCCCCACCTCTAAATTGATAGGCATTATCCAAAATACCACGAAAAAGAAAAAAAAAAAAAGGCTAGGATTATGTAATATTTTCCCTCACCACAGACTTACAATATAATAAAATACTGTATTTTAACAACTGTTTGGCTTGCTGCCAGTTGTCCATCCAGCCACTCTTCCATTGCCCCTCCTCAGAAGGATGGGGAGAAAATCAGAAGGAAAAGCTTAAGGGTCCAGACAGACAGGGGGATCACTTACCAGATACCATCACAGGCATTCCCTCATCTTGCAAAGAATTAATATAACTTGCTGTCAGTTAAAAATAGAGCTGGATGATATAAAGAGAAACATGAATAAATAAACAAGTAAACAAACCCTCCCCTCACAGATTCCCATTTTATCAGGTTCAACTTCACTTCTTCATTGATGTCTCCACTATCTCCTTCTCACCAAACAAGGCAGGAGAACTCTCATCTTCCCCCGCTCCCATAGGGGCTGCCAGAGGAACTAATCTGTGGCTGTGCCTGAAGCCCTTTCTGCCCTCTTCTTCCTCTCCCACGAGTGCAGACAGGGCTGTTTCTCTTTTTGTGGCTGCCAGAGCATTTCTTCCTGACTGCTGGACCTGCACATTGGAGCAGGCTCTAGACAAATAAAAATAGCTCCCTTTTTGTAGACACTGTGAGGAGAAACCAAATTGCAATCAAAGAGATAAAGAGGTACCAAAGAGCAATCTATAAGACAAGTAGGTGTTGAAGAGCGATCCCTGCTCTTCAACATCAGTACCACCTATGGACAAACTGAAAGACCCCTTGCAAGGATCTCTAGATTGACAGAAGCAGGTGAAATAATAGATTTAATATCTATCTAAAAATTATCTTAATATCTACCATCTGCAGGTGGAAACTTTGTGGAAATTATATGAATATTCATATGTTAAATGTATATAATGAGGGTGATTTTGCTCTGCTGTGTGCACACTTTCTGGAGGGATTTCTATACACCCAGTGTTATAAAACAGTTATAAACCAGTGTCAGATTCTTAAACTATCATCATAGAATCGCAGAATGGTTGGAGTTGGAAGGGAACTTTAAAATCGTCCAGTTCCAACCTCCATAATATGTGCAGAGACACCTCCCATTAGACCAGGTTGCTTTTAAGCAACATTCAAGGCCATCCAGCCTGGCCTTTAATATTTCTGTAGAGGGGGTATCCACAGACTCTCGAGGCAACTTGTTCCAGCATCTCATCATGCTCACAGTAAAGAATCTCTTCCTAATATCTAGTCAAATTTTCCTTTCATTCTGTCACTATCTATCCTTAAAAAAAGGATTTCTTCCCAGCTTTCTTGTAGGCCCTCTTCTGGTTCTGGAAGGCTGCTATAAGGTCCCCCCAGTGCCTTCTCTTCTATAGGCTGAAAAGCCCAATCTCCCAGTGTGGCCCGGACGGGGGTACTCCAGCCCTCTGATCACCTTCATGGCTCTCCTCTGGACCTGCTCCAAGAATTTGATGTCCTTCTTGCGTTGCGGTCCCCAGAACTGGATGCAGTACTCCAGGTGGGGTCTCACAAAAGCAGAGTTGAGGGACAGAATCACTCCTCTGCCCTGCCTGCCACATTTCTCTTGATGCAACCATGGATATGGTTTGCCTTCTGGGCTGCAAATAATCATCTGGCTTGGAAAATTTTATGGTTAGTGTTTTCAGTAACAACTCCATACAACAGATTCCAAAAAGATCAGTATAAATAATGCGTGTACTTGGTACTGTTTCATAATGAATACCAAACGGCAGTTTTAAAATTCAAAGGAAAAAAATAATTGTACAGAACTCATCTCAGTGGTTTAAATTCAGAATTTACCCTGACCCAAATCTCCTTCACCCCCACCCCCCTTCCCCCACCCCTTTCTCTTCAGATTTATCTGCTTTCTTTTTTCTTCTTTACTGTCTTTTCACATTTATGAAATTGTAAAAAATAGAAACATAATATACTGGTTGTGATGTTTTTTTGATAGGCAACATTTTGTGATTAATTGAAGTCTAGCTCTCTTTGTGGATACTTTATTTTATATTTCAAATGAGAAAAGAAAAATAAATAATATTCCAGGGTAGCTTTAGAAAATCTTAGCCTTTAAAGTCTTTCTGACAGCCTCTTAAAATAATCTGGTTATTGGTAGGGTATAATTATATCAGTCTACTATCAATTTTCACGTATACTTCTGCAGTTCAGAAGAATTAAATGGATTATGTGTGCTCATTAAGAACTGCTAAATTTAATGCCATACTGGGAGGTAAATTACCTTAGTCATGTTTTAAACCTTGGAGAGAGCCTTTGACATGGTGTGACTGGAACTATATAAACTGCTTAAATTCAGCATTGGAGACAGCTCTGTGTTTTTGCCTGCAGACATCGCAGGCTCATTTGGCTTCTGCTGGGGCCCACAGCACCCATGAAATTTTCCAGATTCTTGCTCTGTTGTGTTGTTTAATACTTTTAATCCTCTCATACTAACTAACTTATTTTAACTTTTTTTTTTTCTTTTTTTTTTCCCCCCTTCTAGATGTTTCTAATATCTTCATATCTTGAATTTGACTTCCTTTGGTATCTTCACAGTTTGAAGTGACTCAATGAGAAAGGTGAAATGGCATACCAAAGGGGAAAGTTTGAAAATATTTTTCTTCGGTATTTTCAGATTGGACATGCTGAAGTGTGTTAGTACAAAGGGTCATCCCAGTGTAGCAGCCATTGCCATCTGTTTTTAGACAGACATTCTATTTCAGACTGTTCTGTTCTTTTGAAAAGAGATGGTATTTTCTGCTTCTTCTGTTTCGCTGAAGAAAGCAGAGATCTCTGTGGATTTCTTTTTGAGAGGAGAACAAAACAAAAACAAGCAAAAAAACAAAACCTCCCAAACATCTCAGCTTCAGAAGAAAAGTTCCTCTTTTTCGTACTTTTATTAGGTTTAACCTATCTCATCTATTGTGATGCTGTATGAACATAGAATGATTCTGAGTATAAACTTTGTCTTTCCACAGACACTGTCACAAAAACATGATTAATTAGACTTGTTACATGCATTTTAGTATAATTTCCAATAGCTTTGTAAAGTCCTTTAATCTACCTATCAACTATGAGTTATAGGAGTAGAGAGACTGCAAAATTTACAGCAGAAGGATTCACAGATCTTTCAAAAAAAAAAAAAAAAGATTTAATTTGAAATTCAAATGCGATGGTGAGTCAATAACAGATCATTTTGAGGAGAAAAACTTCTTTAGGAAAATCAACGAGCATTTTAAAATTAACGTTCAGAAAGCCTTCCCATTGTGCCTACGTTTTCATCTTAGGCTTTGTATTCTAATTTCAATGAAATCCAGAATCACAATTCAGTCCTACAGACTGGAAGACAAACCTGAAACTCAGTCAGTTGCTAATAGAAACCCTATTCCTTTCACATTTGAGTTTATCTTTCTTTCTAATCTGCTAATACAGGAGGATCATTTCATTAAATTTAAAAGAAAGTGCTCTGCTCTGTATACAGATTATTCATGCAAGGACATATGATTTGATATTTGGAAAATTCCTATTGGTACCTTTTTTTCTAATGTTTCAATATTTTAAAAATTATAGTTATTTCTAGTTGATTCTTACTTGTTTGGTCCTTCAATATACTTTTCAGTACTCTTCAATACTTATATTGAATAAGTACCTTTGATGAAGTATAAAGAATTCTCCTATGGGGTATTAAATTGGTTAGGACTTTAATTATTGATTATATTATTAATTCAATGTGGCATACTTAGAAGTTAGTTAGCTAAATGATATTTTCTGGGGATACTGAAACAAATGATGAAAGTCTTCCAAAAAAATCAACCTGTGTTGCAGTGTTCTCTGAAAAAATAAAATAAAATAATTCAGAATTATTTGCTAATTAAAAAACTAAATGTGACCAAAAAAAAAAAAAAAGTAGTTGCAGTAGTTCCAGTTTTTCCAGTATTCATAACTTGTACTATGTATTTTATTAATTTAACTATAAAATTAGATCTTATACTTCAATTTAAAAACTGAATAGAAAAGGTTACCATTTCCAGTATATTGGATTTTTTAATATTTTGAACTGTGCTTGAAGAACAGAAAAAAGTCATTGTTGCATTGGATAGAGTGAAAAGATGGATACGTCCAGGAATAGTGGTGCTGAAAACTTGAATATGCTTTTTACATACGATACCATGGGCAGAAGTTTAAATAAAATATTCTGGTTTTACATATAAACTTGTCTGAGTTTGAAGTCATTATTTTTTGTAAGACTTTATTCCAAAACTGCACAGAAAAAGAAGATACTGTTGAACAGAGGGGAAGAAAAAGATTTTTGGAAATACTGGTGGTTGTGGCTAAATGGTACCAGAATCCAGAATCACAGAATCATCAAGGTTGGAAAAGACCTAGAAGATCATCCAGTCCAACCATCACCAGTACTCCCCAGCTAAATCCTATACCTCAACACAACATCCAAACGTCTCTTGAACACATCCATGTTCGGTGACTCCACCACCTCCTTGGGCAGTGCATTCCAATGCCTGACTACCCTTTCCGAGAAGTAATATTTCCTAATGTCCAGCCTGAATCTCCCCTGGCGCAGTTTGAAACCATTACCTCTAGTTCTATCACTGTCTACACGAGAGAAAAGGCTGACCCCTAGCTCACCACAACCTCCCTTCAGGAAGTTATAGAGTGCTATAAGGTCTCCCCTGAGCCTCCTCTTCTCCAGGCTGAACAATCCCAGCTCCTTCAGCCGCTCCTCATAAGGCCTGTGCTCCAGGCCCCTCACCAGCTTTGTAGCCCTCCTCTGAACACGTTCCAGGGCCTCAATGTCTTTCTTGCAATGAGGGGCCCAAAACTGAACACAATACTCGAGGTGCGGCCTCACCAGTGCCGAGTACAGGGGGACAATTACCTCCCTATTCCTGCTAGTAACACTGTTTTTGATGCAAGCCAGGATGCCGTTAGCCTTCTTGGCCACCCTGGCACACTGTCGGCTCATGTTCAGCCGAGCATCAATCAACACCCCCAGGTCCATTTCCTCCACACAGTCCTCCAGCCACTGCGCCCCAAGCCTATAGCGCTGCCTGGGGTTGTTGTGGCCAAAGTGCAGGATTCGGCATTTGGTCTTGTTGAACCTCATCCCGTTGGCTTCAGCCCAGCTCTCCAGCCTGTCCAGATCCCTCTGCAGGGCCTCGCTACCCCCAGGCAGATCCACACTCCCAGCCAATTTGGTGTCGTCTGCGAACTTACTGAGGGTGCACTCAATGCCCTCATCCAAGTCATCAATAAAGATATTGAAGAGGACAGGCCCCAGTACCGACCCTTGGGGAACACCACTCGTGACCAGTCGCCAGCTGGATTTAACTCCATTCACCACCACTCTCTGAGCCCGGCCCTCCAGCCAGTTCCTTACCCATCCAACAATGTACCCGTCCAAGCCACGGGCTGCCAGCTTCTGCAGGAGAATACCGTGGGAGACAGTGTCAAAGGCTTTGCTGAAGTCTAGGTAGACCACATCAACAGCCTTTCCCTCATCCAGCAGATGGGTCACTAGATCATAAAAGGAGATCAGGTTGGTCAAACAGGACCTGCCTTTCATGAACCCATGCTGGCTAGGCCTGATCCCCTGGCCATCCCGCACATGCCGCATGATCTCCCTCAAGACAATCTGTTCCATAACCTTCCCTGGAACCGAGGTCAGGCTAACAGGCCTGTAGTTCCCCGGATCCTCCTTACAACCTTTCTTGTAAATGGGAGTCACGTTGGCAAGCCTCCAGTCTTCCGGGACCTCACCAGTCAACAAGGAGCGCTGGTAGATGATGGAAAGCGGCTTGGCTATCACCCCCGCCAGTTCCCTCAGCACTCTCGGGTGGATCTCATCCGGCCCCATGGACTTGTGGCAGTCCAGTTGGAGTAGTAAGCCTCTGACCGTTTCTTCCAGAATCACAGGGGGTTTAGCATGCGCCCCAGGCGAGACTACCAGGTCAGAGAGAGGAGTACCCCGAGGATAACTGGTCTGACCTTTAAAGACAGACGTAAAGAAGGCATTCAGAACCTCCGCCTTTTCCTTATCCTCAGTGGTCACATTCCCAGCATCATCCAGCAAAGAGTGGATATTCTCCTTTGTCCTCCTCTTACTGTTAATGTATTTATAAAAGAGTTTCTTATTCCTTTTCACCCCAGCGGCCAGGTTAGATTCAAGCTGGGCTTTTGCCTTTCTGATTTCACCTCTACACATCCTAACGGCTTCCTTGTATTCATTCTCAGTTGCCCGTCCCTCCTTCCACAGGCGGTAGATTCTCTTTTTCTCCCGGAGCCTCAAGAATAGCTCCCTATTCATCCACGCCGGTCTTCTTCCCCGCCTGCTCATTTTGCGTCTCAGGGGAACCGCCTGCTCCTGCACCCTTAAGACTTCCTTCTTGAAGAGCAACCAGCTCTCCTGGACCCCTCTGTTTGCTAAGACTGAATGCCAGGGGACTCCCCCTACTAGTCTCTTGAACAATTCGAAGTCCGCCCTCTGGAAGTCCAAGGTAGCAGTTTTACTATTCCCCTTCCAAACTCCACCATGAATCGAGAAATTTATCATTTCATGGTCACTCTGTCCAAGGCAGCCCTCAACCTCCACATCTCCCACCAGACCTTCCCTGTTTGCAAACAGTAGGTCTAGCGGGGCAGTTCCTCTCGTGGGCTCTCTTACCAGCTGCATCAGGAAGGCATCCTCTACACACTCCAAAAACCTCCTAGACTGCTTCTTACGCGCTGTGTTGTACTCCCAGCATATGTCAGGGAAGTTGAAGTCCCCCATGAGGACAACGGCTGACGACCGTGCAGCTCGTGCCAGCTGCTTGTAGAATACCTCATCTGTCACTTCATCCTGGTTTGGCGGTCTATAACAGACGCCCACCAGGATGTCTGCCTTGTCAGCCCTTCCTCTGATCTTTACCCATAGGGATTCAACGTTATCATCCCCACTCACAATCTCAATAGCAGAAAAGCATTCCCTAACATAGAGAGCCACACCACCACCCCTCCTTCCTTGCCTGTCCCTCCTGAAGAGTTTGTAGCCATCTATTGCAGCGCTCCAGTCGTGGGAGCAATCCCACCATGTTTCTGTTATGGCAACTAGGTCATAGTTTGCCTGCCGCACCATGGCTTCCAACTCTTCTTGCTTATTGCCCATGCTGCGTGCATTAGTGTAGATGCACCTCAGATGAGCCCCTCGCCTCTCTCCTAATCTCAATACCACTTCCCCAGGCCGATCTTTAGCAGGCCTGGCTTTAACCCCTTCCCCCTTCCTATCTAGTTTAAAGCCCTCTCTATAAGTCCCGCCAGCTCCTGGGCAAGTATCCGTTTCCCTTTTGGAGACAGGTAATTCCCATCAGTCGACCTCAGGCCAGGTGCCGAGTAGACCGCCCCATGATCAAAGAAGCCAAAATTTTTGCGTTTGCACCAGCCTCTCAGCCATGTATTTATAAGGTGGCTTTTTCTGGTTATCTCAGTGTTTGTCCCTGCCACCAAAGGAATACTGGCGAACACTACTTGTATGCCCGCTCCATCAACTAACTTCCCCAGCCTCCGAAAATCATTCTTTATAATCCTCAGGCTTCTATCAGTAATCCCATCACTGCCAGCCTGAACTATCAATAATGGGTAATAATCAGAGGGGCGGATAAGGCTGGGGAGTTTTCTAGAAATGTCCCTGACCCGGGCCGCAGGAAGGCAGCACACCTCCCTGTGGGTAGGGTCAGGCCGACATATTGGACCCTCTGTTCCTCTCAGAAGAGAGTCGCCCACAACTATCACTCTCCTTTCTTTCTTGGAGGAAGCAGTCTTCAAACGTGGGGCCGTCCACTTCACCTTGGGCAAGCTTGGCAGCAGCGCTCCCATGTCATCATCACTCTCCTCTCCCTCTAGTTTCAGGGCTTCATATCTGTTACAGAGAGGGACCAGGGGAGCCGAGGTAGGTCGGGATGGGGGTTGCCTGCGACACCGGGCTGAGACCTGCTGCCATTCCTCCTCTCCTCTCAAGCTGCCTCTCCCCGCTTGACTATGGTGAGAGAGAGGGGCCATTACTCCCAATGCTCCCTCAGTCTGGGAAGTGCCATCTCTCTGCCTTTTTCGCAGAGAGTCACTCCACCAGTCAATCTCCCGCTCGCATTCTCTGATGGTCCGCAATCTATCTACCTCCTCCCTAAGCTCCACCACAAGGCTGAGCAGCTCATCTAGCTGCTCACACCGCACACAAGTCACATCCTTTCCATCCTCCCCTGGCAGTAGCAGGCTGAGGCACTCCCGGCAGCCAGAAACCTGAACTGCCACATTACAGAGCAGACCCTCTGTCTGGGTTGCCACAGTCTTCGTGTGGGAAGCCCGTTTCCTGGTGAGGACCATATTCTGAAGCATCGGCTGTAGAGCCTGTCAACAGGAGAGCAAGTTACCTGAGAAAAAAAAAAAACAACAAACAAGAGCACTCACCCGTGGTGACAGTGGTACCAGTCACAAACCAGTCCCTCTTTTCAGAACAAAGCAAGTACATGTATGTCAATGCAGACACAGGGTCACAGTGATATCATATGACTCAAATTTGACACATCACCTTGAGAAACATTGTTGTGATTTTGTAATATTTTTCACAATTGATTAACATCCATAAAATGCACTGTTACTATGGTTACTCCCTACAGCTGCTTATTTAATAACTAAATAGTTTGTTTATATCTCATAGCCCTTATTCCTAATCCCTTTAACAGCCTTCCAAAATTCTCAATAATGTTTGCAATGGGAGAGATATGATGTAGGTCTTTCTGCAACAGAAGCAGATCCAGTGTGAAAGCCATAGCCTAAGGCTAGTCAGTTTTAGAACACCTCTGGACAAGTCATTGCTGTAAATTTATCTTGTTTTCTTTCGTGCTCTCCTTGGATAAAAGAGTTTTCTCAGCCTTGCCAATGTTTTCCTTCCATTTCACAAGATGTTTAATGGTTGCTCAGGTTGCAAACTCCAGTAGTTAAAATAATAACTTCAGTTTTAGCAATTACTTGATAGACAGATGAGAATTTGCAGCAATGCATCAGCATATTGCTCACCAAAGGAGTTTAATAAATACACCTTCACTGATTGTGAAGGCAGTTTAACAATACTGAATGGGAAACAATAACAGTAGTCCCTGACGCGTACCCAGTTACTATTTGTGAAAATACCAGTGTATGCAACATAATTTGAAATCCTTTTTTGCTTCCCCTTGTTGGCTACAAATTTGATAGCAAAACCCATCTTTTCATAGCCTCTGAACACTAGGAATCATTGGCAATCTATTAGCATGGCTATTAGTAGAAGACCAAAATCAATGGGTAACAACATCTGTTACTTGTAGGGGAAATTATCTTTTTTTTCTAGAAAAATCTTCTACACATTCTTAACGTAACTCCACATGGAACTGCAATGTTGTAATGTCATTTCAGAAAGCTGATTTGGCTTGTAAGAGGTCAAGGCTCTGACCCATGATTACATTCCATCATGAGCAGGCTAGAACTGAACTATTAACATTATTACTGTCCAGCACCAAGGTCAAAATACAACATTAGAAATGTGATGTTTTGCGGGCTATTTTTCAGCTTTGTATTTGATTTCTTTTAGACGAAAGCCTTCTGAGATTCAGAAATGTTCACACCTTCATTTTTGTTTTTTCTGCGTGACTTGAGTTTCTGTATGTTCACAGACAAAAACTTTAAGGGCCTGAGACTTTTATTTATGCAGTTACTTTAAAATTGTCTAACAAAGCTGAGTGGAACTACTAGCAAAGAGGACAGCTTGTTTATTTATTCGTAACAAAATTACTCCCCTGTTTCAAAATTGGATATATTGCAGTTTTCTCTGATAGTTTACTGTTTACTCTAACAAATGTCTGTTTTTTTCTCATTTCATCTTCTATTTTGAAAATGTTCTAAGATGTTTTCTGAAATTAAGATCTCATTAGAACCTTGGCAGGTAAAAAAGTAAAGAGTTGCTACAGTTCTTTTCTAATAGCATAACACAAAGAATTGCTATTGGTCAGAAAAAAAAAAAAAAAAAGAAAGAAAAAAAGAAAAAGAAAAAAAAAAAAGGCTAGTTTAATGTACTGGTATTATGATTTTGAAGCAGCAGATTTTGAAATGTTCTAATTATCTTGCCCATATGTTTAAATGCTCCCTGGCTTAAGGCCAGAACAGAATACATTTCTGCTGAAATACTGCTACATAGAATGCACTGAATATTCTTCAAATTAAACCTGAGCCACTGATAGTGATAATTTAAATTCCATCTCTGTCAACTGACAGGCTATCAGAATTATTTAGAAGTAGAGTCTGTCTGCCTCTGTGTGGAACTCAAGCACATAGACAAATAAAAAAAGACTGAGCTTCAGCTACCTCTTGAGAAGTCAAAATAAAGCCTAGAAAGTTCTGCTGCTTCAAGCATCCAGAGTTTCCCCATACTACTACTAGTAGACAGATCTATCCATAGCTATTGATGAGTTCAAACAGCAGAAAAATACAGGCGAAGACCTATTTGTTAGGGGATCTTGGTTACGTACGGGGAGGAAACACGCTTGTATGTAAGTATGCAGAAACAAAACCACACATATTAACACAGAGTATAAGGACATGGTCTCAAGTTGCACCAAGAGAAGGTTTAGATTGGATATCAGGTAGAACATCTTCACAGAGAGGGTGATCAAACTGCTCAAATAAGTGGTGGAGTCCCTATCATCAATTATTTAAAAGACATGGCACAAAGGGCTATAGTTTAATGTTGGGGCTTAATAGGTCTGGTTAATGGTTTGACTTGGTGATCTTGAAATTGTAAATTATTCTCTGAATATTTCAGAGGCAGTATATTGTTTAATCAAACTTACAGACATTGAATTACCTAATTTTCTATATTTATAAAGAAAGAAATCAAAACAAAACAATGGAAAAAAAAAGCCTTTTTCTTTTGTGTTACAGTTCTAGTATTACAGTATAAATCAATTTTATTAAAATGCAAATAAGATTTTCTTAGGAAACAACACAATATAAATTTAAAGTCAGTATCAGTGTTACTTTTTTTGTTTGAAACTGTACTAACTAGACCTCATGAGGATTAGAATCTTCAGATTGTGTTACCTGTGCACTTTTTCTTCTAGCAACACCCATTACTGCAAGAATGAGATTTCTAATTCAACAAACACTGTGTAAAAAGTGAACAGTAGGGTGTAACTTTCACCTTTTCAGTGTTCTTTGTTTTAATGGTACTCATGTACTCTGCTCCAACAGCTCTTGTAAAATGAGGATAAAAGAAAAGATGGTCAGTCAATCGAAATATTTTGCATTTGAAAAGTTAGAGAGCACATGACATACCCCTTCATTAATGGACATTCATGTTCTAGACAATTGTACAAACTCTTGCCAAAAAAGACTGTTCACATTTTTTTGGTTGGAAAAATTTCCTTTCAAAAAATTTGCAAATTAAAGCACAGTTTCTTGCATGAGACATATTAATTATGATGAAAATATTAATGTGATGCATTTGTTTGAAGAAAAAATTCATACACAGATGAAGATGAAAAAAATGATGAAGTTTTGAAAACATGACATATTGAAGTCTATCTCAGAAGCCTGATATAATAGTGGTTGAAAAAGTCTTTTTACAAGTGCCCACGCTGTCAGCTTGAAGCATTATTAAAATTTACCTGGTATTTATGGCATTAATCTGTTACTACGATATCAGGAAAAACATTCTATTCCTCTGTATTATTTTTTTTTAATTAAATGATTAGTATCAGAACAAGCATTTCTTTTGAGAATTGGATTCATTCCATCCTGAAATAGACAAATAAATGAGATCAATTATTTGAAAGTGACAGGTTTTATTCATTGACTGAAAAGGTAGTTTAAATGATTAGCTTGGGCACAGGTGTCAACATTCCAGACATTAATATTAGACAGATTGAATCTTAATTTTTAACATAAAAGTTTTGAAAATTAGAACATAGGTCAACAAACTTAGCTATATTTCCATTCATGCATTTTACCACAAGGGAGGTGGGAATAAGATAAGTTTGTCTTTCTCATTCCTTTCTCTGGAGGTGTGTTTCAGAACGTCACTATTCCAGCAGATATAATAATTTCTTCTCATGTTTAGTCTAATGCTTTTTCTTCACCATTTTTTTTCCCAATAAATTACTG
Organism: Perdix hodgsoniae; assembly: GCA_035772895.1. Taxonomy (NCBI): domain Eukaryota; kingdom Metazoa; phylum Chordata; class Aves; order Galliformes; family Phasianidae; genus Perdix; species Perdix hodgsoniae. The sequence continues at coordinate 5,990,392 of JAPSGF010000028.1, read as the reverse complement.
TGCTAACACTGTCTTTGTTTTCCCTGGATTAAATGTGCACACATGAAAAATCTTCATTCAGATTGTTTCATCCCACTCAATGGGTTTTGAGGAAGGTGAATCAATCTCCTGAGTCATGCCTCATCTAGTTAACAGGGGTTGCTACCACGATCGAGTCATCCAAGACTCAGAGGAATAACACACATAAATTTATTGAGAGCTGTCTTAACAACTATCAACCACGACTTGGAGATAAAATTGTCTAATTGGCTAATTGTGATTAATAAACTTTACAGGTAAGACAATTTTAGGCAATAGCTACTGCAAAGAATAAAAGGATAAAAGAAAATAAAGAGAACAGATAGAAAACAGGGAGAGACAGACAGGCAGATACACAAATGCATCAAAGCAAAGCAGTTCATTACTCCTTAGTCCAGCGATGTCTTGATGTCAGGTGCTGATACCTGCAGTAGCCTCAAACAGACATAGTGATGTCCATGTACTCAGAAAAGATAGCGGAAGAGAGAGACAAGATGGAAAATAATAATAATAATAAGCAAACATAAACCCTTGTATTTGGTCTTACTTGCAATGTAAACATACAGACTTGTGGAAAATAAACAAACAAACAAACAAACAAACAAATAAATAAAACTTCACAGCATAAAAAAAGCTGTATTTTACAACTGTGCTGTAACGCATGAGCGTCGTGGACTAAAACCGTGCTGGACTGCTACACTTTTCAAAAGTGGTTCCACAAAGGTGGAAAGAACCATCTGCCCTACTTCCTGTTTTTCTACAGAAATTCACTGGCAATTACAAATATTATAGCTTCTTTGAGCTAGGCCTCATGCCTGGGTTTCATATGAAAATTTACCTTTCTTTTTCTCACTACAATAATTTATGTCAAAGTAGAACACAGATGGTGAAGTAATGTTTTTATATTCCTGGAAAGTCAACTTCATGCCAAGATTGACCTTAAGAAAAATTATGGGCCTATATTTGAAATTTATCAGAAATGAACTTATTTGCCAGCTCCATTAAGTCCTTTACATACTTTAAATACTGCCTGTAATTAAAGTCAAAGACATACTTTCAGAGATTGTCAGTTGTTTCTCCATCTGCGAGTCAATGGGTACATTATAGATTTGTGCTGTTCAGAATGATTGTATCAGAGGTGGTCATGTATCTATTGACTTTATGTCTAAATGGAAGAACTGAGTGTTGTTATGCTTATTAAAGCTCTTATGTTTTGTAGTGGACATATGCTTTATACTTTGTTTTGAAAACAAAAGTACCTCAAAAAAATATTATTTTTCTTCATTTTTATTAGACAGAACTGCTGTTGTATATAGTTAGCAATGCTCTGTATGCTATTTTTTTCCAAAGTACAGTCCATTCTGACCTCATACCTAAGGAATCTGTGAAGTTCAGGCTAATTTCCCTACATATATCTGGCATTAATTATCCATGATACCACACTATCTAAAATGCAGCATAGAACATTATAAAGTAAATACAAAGGAAAAGGATTCTGGTGAGAATCCCTCTTTCTTTTTTGTCACAAACTCTGCTTCATTGGGAACCTCTGAGCTAAAATTTCATGATGAATGTGAATGTGTGAAAATCCAACATGCAGTTATCTAGTTAACAGGTTAAACATCTCAATCTGCCAGAAAGAACAGAACTTTGTGCTAGACTATTAATTCAAGAGACACTTCTAAATCAGGCTATCACTTTTTGATTGACTATAACACATATAGCAATCTTTATGATTTGAAAAATGCTACATAATTAGAGATGTGATTATCATTTGTAATCTGCAGATTTTTTTTTCAGTCTCAGAAAAGAATACTTTCTTACGTTAAAATTTATTACTTCATATATTTTCTTACGCATTCACTTTAAAGAACAAAATTATATTATCTACCAGATATATTCCCCTTCCAATTTATAGTCATAGCAAAAAAATGTATGCCAGGCTGTATTCACTTTTGATTCAAAATTAGACATCAATTCCTTTCCCATATTGGAACTAGAATTAATTTGCCAAATTCCCATTCAGATGAATTAATTCTGCATAGGGTATGATAAGATATCACTTAGATTAAGGTATCTCTAGCATATTGCCTATAATGACGGTCAAATTAATTCATAAAAACTTTGACCATCATTAGAAATAATGTGCTCAAGTAGTATACATCAGGTATCGTATGTATCATACTCTATTGTATTGAATGTAAATTACATTAAGCAATTCCATATGAATTTCAAAGCAATTATTGCTTCATATTATTCCCTAATATAAAAGTAATTCAATGATATTATGTAATTATACTGATATTTTGTTAAGTAGAGTTGGCTGTTGCTTACATAAGATATAAGGGTTAAATACTATATAGATACTGGTGTAGTAGAAGAGATATCAACACCCTTTAACATTACTCTTTAGATTCTTTAGATATTGTAGGAAACAAACAGAAATAGAATTCTAAAATGAACTGAGGTACAGATCAATAAAGTAATTCAGACTAATATCAGAAATCAAAATATGATGTACCTCAATGTGCAATCCCACAAGAATTATTCTGAATCTGACATATCCTGGTGTACTACCTACTTTGTACTTGTTAACAACTTAAAGTGACTTAGAACTAATTTATCAAGGAATTTAGTTAGGTGGTTTTTCTTTTTTGCTTCTTTGCTTTGTTGTTGTTGTTGTTTTCTTTGTTTCATGTACTACACCTATGGAAATGTAGTTTGGGGAAATTCAAATTATTACATTACCACCTGAACTAAAATTACTCAAACTGGTGTATCTGTTCACAGCTCTGTTTTTGTAAGAATGACAGTTTTTTTCTAAGAATTTTCTAAGAATGACAGCTGTGATAATTGCTGTCCTTTAAGAAGTGTAATTTCCATCAAAGTCAGTATGACATTTCTGATTGTGACACTGTATTTGTTTGTTAGAATTTTTCAACATTCTTTTCATTATATTGTTAGCTACCAATAAGAAGTACTGAAGTACTACAGAACAGCCATGAGATTTAGGTAATCTATAACAAAACCACATAAATTATAACTCTTTCTGTCCTTTTTTTTTTTTTTTTTTTTTTTTTTCCTGAGAGGAGAACGTCTCTTCTCTCACAAGAGTTTGTAGCTTTTTTTTCTTTTTTTAAACCATTCTTCCTGTGGCAGTGCTGGAAAGTTAAAAGGTGTGAATAGCACTATTTGCATAGCTTTGCAAAAGATTCTAAGCTGCAAAAAATTCAACAGTCTAACAGGTAACCCTCTTTGCTAATTCACTTATGCATGATAAGGGATACAAGATTTTAATACAATCAGTAAATTCATTCAGAAAGAAAAAGAAGAAAAACATTTATTTTTTTTTTAGTATCACATTTTCTTTGGAAAAAAAAAAAAAAGAAAAATGAAAGAGGGACAGAGTTAGTTCCTCATTTTATGTATGTTAGTTTTTCATTGTCCGAAAAAACAAAAACAAAAACAAACAAAACAAAACAAAAACACCCGGTATTTATCTTATATAAACCAAAAGACCTGCAGCGTGTTACTATTTTTAGATGTGAATCTAAGTTCTAATAATAAGAGAAATAGTTTTTTAATTTAATAATTTGATGCTTTCCCCTGGTCGTGTAATTTCTGAATGAACAACAGCAATGTTTTAGAGACATTCTTCTTTTCAAAGGTTTTCTAATCAAGCCTCTTATCCTCTCAAATTCATTCTCAGTTTTGGCAGAAAGATGTTAAATACTGAAAAATATCTGCATTATATGGATGAAAATATTAGGATTATTTAAGACAAATACAGATTGAACATAACAAGAAAAAACTTATTTCTCAAGGATTACTGAACAAGCAACAAGATCCAATATATTCTCCCAGTATATAACAGTGCTTTCATGGAAGTCATTTATATATCCCTCATAGTTTCAGATTAATCACAAGGAGATATTAATTCCATTACAATTTACCGTTTTAAACAATGTGAGATTTTCAGCTATTTCAGATCGAGTCTATCTTAATTGTTACAAGGTACATGATCAGTTCTTCTCATATGCTCAGCAACTTCACTTAGCCAGAGATCAGATAAATGTTACATTCATGTCCTTCTGATTATAGAATGCTGTTTTATGATGAAGTGGCCTGATAATGGAAACACAGTTTTTAAAGCAATTTTTGTGCATAGCTTTCTTAAACAGTTAATCTATTTTTCCACAAGAAAAGGAAAATAGGTGGTGAAATTTTGGAAAACTATTTCCTATTTCTTCAAAGACCGGAGTCAGTAAGAATCATATATTAAATACTTAAAATTCTAGATTATTATTATTCTGGAGAATGTGAAGCATTTTCCCTTTTGAGCTTTCATTTGAAAGGCTTTTTATTAGAAATACATTCCCTGATGTGAACTATTTATTTTAAAGATCAAATAGACAATGTAATAAAGCAAGATGGCTTTTAAAGCCACTCTATAGTATTATAGACTGCTATAGAATATTTAAAGTCTCTGAGGTATTTTTAAAATCTTGTGGATAATGTATCACTTTTAATTATTTTCTTCTTGTAATTTATTCATTGAATTATGAATTAATAAATTCATTGATGAAATTAATGCAAAATATAAAATTATCTTCATTTTTAGGATTGCAATGGAAAGTTTGAATAATTTAAATTTCCACAATTTAGAACCAAATGTAAGATTCTTAAGGATGGGGAGTTATAGGTACAATAATCTGAATTCAGATAGAAAAATGTAATGTCCAGTGATTCAAGATTGATAGAGATGAGATTGTATCTCATTCCTAAAATTCTGTAACCAAAGATGTCTTAACATATTACATGCTAAGTAACACAGCCTCTAAAGGTCCCTTCCAAATTGCAATCATTTTGCAATTCTCTGCCAATAAATGCTCTTATAAACACTACATGTTATTGGCTCCAAATGCAAGAAGAACTAACAAACAATTTTTTGTTTGTTTGTTTGTTTATTTGTTTGTTTAAATTGAAGTTCTTAATAAGCATCCCTAATAGTGAAACTATTTCCTCATGGACAGGGATTACTAATACTTCCCTGGTTACAGATCCATTTTTCTAAGCAATCAATAAAAATATTTATGTCATAAAAAAATCATTTTCATCTTAAACTTAACTTTTTTGAATAAGGATACTGATAAAAAATTCTTTTTCCACAAACATACATATGTACGTGTATTTCTATCTACAAAGTTTGTTATATTCTAATCAGATTCATCCAGCAGTATTTTGAATTTATTTGTATCCATCTTGAGTTCAATTCCATAGTGAATAATTCAATGAAAAATCAATTACTCAATCAATCACTCAGCTCTATGCATGTTTTCTAGAATAAGTTTCTCATAAAAATACAAGTGGGGAAAAAATGAACACCATAAATTATTTCAGCCTGTTCTTAAATTTCACCATCTACTTTGGTGTACAATATTCTTTAAAATGTCTGCTAATCATAACAGTACAATTACAGATATGTAATTCGTTCAAAGATTTAGATAATACGTTTGTTCATTTCTCTCAAACAACAGGGAATATATATTAAAGATTTGGAAAGGCAAATAAAATGTAGCATTCACCAAACAAGTAAATATCTTCCAGTATTATAACACTTCACACATATTATACCAAATTTAACTTTATAAATAGTTAACTATAAAATTAGCTTTATGACTAGAAATAGGTGATTACATCTATAGCCATCACAACACAATTAGAATGTGAATATTCACATCAGTCATCAGCTTGGCTGACATCACCCAAAGGATTGAACACCTTTGGAATATCAAAGAAGTATAGCTTATAACTGTTAAGCCACAATGTTATTATTTTTAAGAGCATATGGCATTAGGTTAATATCTGTTCAGTTTGTTTTTCTTTCCAAGAATTTCTGAAATGCTTATGGCTTTTTTTTTCCCCCTATATTTATGTATGTTCTGTATACCCAGAGCCATGCGAAGTTATAATATTTACTGCTCCAGATCTATGTTAAATATGTATCATAATGCAATAACTTTATGGGGGCATTATTGGACTTTTTTCCCCCACTGGTCTTCAAGTATGTAACTCATTAGATTTGCTCCTATTCAAGATACAGGAATATCCAAAGCACTTCTCCATACATCCTGCTATATTCCATCCTATGAAGTCATTTCAATTTCAGCTCCCTCAGCTGTATTCTCAAGGTATTCTCAGGGAAAAGGTACGTATTTAATTAGCTGAAGTGACTGAGGCATTTTTGCTACACTGCTATTTCTTTTGACACAGCAAATTATTGCAGTATTTCCTAACAGAAAATAATTTGTTTGAGCCATATAAGCATCAATGCTGTTGACCCAAAGATAAAACTGATTAAATGCACTTTATAATTGTCCTTATAGTATTTTCTAAGAATACTTCCCTGTCTCTGTACCTTAATACAAGAATTGAAATTATTATAATACATTGATCATAGAATTATAAAATAAATTCGTTGGAGAAGCCCTAGAGGACATCTAGCTTATCTCATGCTTGCACAGAGCAAATCTAACCACAACAGATTTCTTATGGCAATACCTAGGTACATCTTTAACTTAAAGGATGGAGACCCTGCAGCCTCTCTGGGCACCATAGTCACTGAATAAATATTTCTCCAGCTATCTAATCAGAATTCCTGATACTCCAATTATAACCATTGCTTCTTGTCATATTTTGTGCCTTCAAAAAGGGTCTGGCTCCTTCTTCTCTGTCTTCTCTGACAAAGCCTTAAGGTTTGCCATTGACCTTGACTCTACCTGTGTTCCAGCACCCATATACCTTGGTAGGTCCCCATTGGACTCATGACAATATGTCAATATCTTTACTACTGGGGAATCCTAGAATGGACATAGCACTACAGTTGTAGCCTTAGAAGTACAAAGCACAGAGAAAGGTTCATATTCTTCACTCTGCTGACAACACTCTTGCAGTGTAAAAATGAGTCTGGCTTTATTTGTTGCAAGGAGAGACTGCTTGTTGCTGTTTCATTTGTCAGCTAGAACCCCTAGAATATGCATGTTTGCCACTCTCATGTCTGGAATTTCCCAGTCTGTCTATTGGAGAAGAATAAAGAAAAATGCTATTGAATAATCTTTTTTTCTTCCCTAGAAAATATGTATTTAAATATCTGTGCAATTACACTTAATTTGTAGAAGTCTGACAACATTTCCTTGTTATTGTCACGTATATAACTCTGGACTTTGTAACATGAAATAATAAATGTGTCAATTATAAAATATTGTTGTTTCCTGTGATAAGAAATTTTACTTTACAATACTGTACTGTCACAGATGAAATGCTATTTTTACTAGAAGCAAAAATATTTCCAATTTATTATTATTACTATTATTTTAAACAGGAAAAACTTGAGCTTTTCAACACAAATTATGATTTTACTTATTTTTCAGATTTGAACATCAACTATTTTAGGAACCTGCTTTATCTTTACCTACACGATAATTCAAATATCATTCGTTGTAACAGACATTCTGCTTGAATGAATTTTATTCATGTCCCTCCAAAATAATTGCCTTCTATTCATTTCAACAAACATAGTAGTTGAAACATGCAGAAAGCTCTCCATTACATGATATGTGAGTATAGTAACTCAGAGCAGAAATTTCAAGAAGTTTGACTGGAGACATCCACTCTATCTCAGTATCAAGCCTGCCCTCTTTCTCTTCCAGTTCCATTTTTTGTCCATTACAAAAGAAAGAGCACTGCATCTTACTACCATATGAGACTGATGTCATTGTATTCTCACTTTTCTCCTTTCATTCCAGTGTCTATTTAAGAACTCTTACTGTCCTTTCTCTCCAGTGATCAGAAAATCATTTCCAGACATTACAGCAGGATGCTCCCAGTTACAGAACTTATGAGTCTTCCCAGATCTAGGTACAGACTTGTCAGACTTTACTTTTGAGCTTCATCTTGAACAGTGTTGTATCTCAATATGCAGGAGTAATGGTGTGTGTGTCCACAGACATGCGTAAGTATGTATTACTTACACTTCCAAATATTTTCATACATTCATTCTTCAGGAGCTTCAGAAATTAGTCATACACATATATTCATCTATATTCTAAAAATCTTACAGTATGTAGCATATTAAAGCATTTGATTTTCCTATTATCAGTTTCCTCCTTTGTTAATTCTTACAATCTCTGGAATTACAAGGAATTGTAACGAAATTCTATGTAGCTCTAATGAGTTACAGTTTTTTCTTCTAGGATTATTCTTCCTTTACTTTTTAATTAAAAAGAAAATGGTTGCTCATAATTGCAAAAAATGTTCCAAGGTTTTAAACTTATATCTCTTTGTATGTATTAACACAAGCTTTAACATCTGCCTCTTTATCTGGGAAGACATTTAGGTTCAATTGCTTCTTAATAGAAAGGAAAATGCAGAACAAACACTCTGCCATCAGATGAATCTGAGCCTTACAGTGAACCTATTGGATGACATCTATTCTGCTTTTCTGTTCATGTTTTCATGTAGCTTCTACCTTGGTAGCAGAGGAAGGCATTGTGTTTGCCTTAACCTGGCTGTTTTGAAGCTGACTATGCTGAGCATGCAGAAAGGAGAAGAGATCTGGGCTTTCCTATAGAACAGACCCAAGATGGAGAAATCTTCCAGAATGAGAGAAACTGTTTCACTGGCAAAGAGCAGCACAAGCTGACAACAGGGTACTCCTCAAGGATAACTAAAGAAAATATTTTTCCAAGAAATCCAGAGGTCAGTATGGAACTTGATATCACATTTCTTTGGTGAAAATTGTTAAAATTGTTGAATTGAAAAATGAAACTGGAGGAAAGTATTAATCCTCCAGGGACAGAGTGGGCCGGGAAATTGTTTCAAAGGCCATTTTTTTGTCGTTGGTGTTGGTGTTTTTGTGTTGTTTTTTTTTTCCCCCAACAGTCTTGTTCTGAGATTTAAACTTTTGATGTGTATGGCTCTGTGCAAATTAACACTTTTTTTGAGGTACAGATGGTGCTTACCTCAGGGAAAAGTAATGCACCTTAAAGCTCTGGCTGCAAAGATTCCATTGTAATACCAAGAATTTGTGTAAATACACCAAAACCCATGTTTTTTTCTACAAATAAATAAACAACTTGTTAAATTATGTTTAATGTTGATTAGAAGTGGTTTCCGCTGTTGAAAAGCATTTCACTTCAAAGTAACATTGCATGCTGAAACAAAACAAAATAAGTTGCTTGAAAAACAATTTGTACTTCATTCTACAGATTTATTTTAAGGAAAAATAATTCAGTAATCATTTATAAAAATTACAATCTTTTTTCTTTTAACATCAATATCTGCAATCAAAATTTCTATTTTCATACAATCTGATAACACATTTTATTTTACACAAATTCAAAAAATTAGTAGTTGAAGAAAGACCTGTTTAGAAAGCATACTATATAAGCCATTCTACAATATATGTATAACTCAATTACTAAGAACATAAGAGAAAGTACACAGATGAAGCTACAAATAACAAGCTTTATTTGTTAAAATAACTAATTTTCTACTTGGGTGGGACTAAATTACCTGTTTTGAAATGCAGTCTTATCAATTGTTCATAGTCTGGAGTGCATAGCAATGCAAATGAACCACTGGAGAAATATTTTGTACATTAAAACTCTCAGCAGTTGGATACTACTGTGATTGGAAGAGCATATAAAAATCTGTTTAATAAACAGCAGAGGTGGATAGAAGAACATGAGCGGGAAACCAATTAGGCCAAGTTGAAGCAACCAAAAAAAGCAAGGTTTTTTCCAAGCTATCTATGCAGGGAGAACCCTTTAAAAAAAGTCACAGGTTATAAAGCAATATAGTATGGATTTCGGAATTTTGAGCAAATCAATCCTTCAACATATTCAAATTAAACATACAAAACCAGTGAATTAACATTTCACCATAATGAAGTTCTTATATGATCAGCCCTTAAATGATCAGCTAAGGTCTGTCTGCTAAGAGTATTAGATATATTATCAAATCCTATATAAACATCTTGACTTGTTTAGGTGCCATTAGAGAGCAGAAAGTGCATAATACTCAAAATAGTTCCTCTCAAAGCTCTAATAAAGGAACTTTCATGAAAAAGCCTAACAATTTAAGTGAAGCAGATTTTTTTTTTTTTTTCAGTATATCAGTAGAATTGCATTTAAAGGGAAAAACAATACAATAAGTGTAGTGCTTTTTTTTTCTTCCCAGAAAGAATGGAATGCCAATGCAAACACACTTTTTTAAGTGGAAGCATATGTGGAAAGATATTTTACATTTTGATTTCAAGTATATCTCTCAACTCTACTGTTTCATATTGAGATCTCCACTTTTGCTAAGTGTGTAGAAGCTGATATGATTGTATAGACTTAATGGGAGTATGAATATACGCGGAAATTATCAGATAAGCAGTATTACACAGAATCACACAGAATGACCCGGGTTGGAAGGGACCTCAAGGATCATGTAGTTCCAACCCCCCTGCCTAGCAGGGCCACCAAACATACACCTTTACTAGATCAGGTTGCCCAGAGCCCCGTCCAACCTGGTCTTGAACACCTCCAAGGACGGGGCATCCACAACCTCCCTGGGCAGCCTATTCCAGGACCCAACCACTCTCCTAGTAAAGAACTTCCCCCTAACATCCAACCTAAATCTTCCCTCTTTTAACTTAAAACCATTTCCCCTAGTCCTGCTATTATCAGCCCTTTCGAAGAGTTTACACCCCTCCTGGGAGTAAGTTCCCTTCAGGTATTGAAAGGCTGCAATGAGGTCACCCCGCAACCTTCTCTTCTCCAGGCTGAACAAACCCAACTCCCTCAGCCTGTCCTCATAGGGGAGGTGCTCCAGCCCCCTGATCATCTTCGTGGCCCTCCTCTGGACCCTTTCCAAAATCTCCATGTCTTTTTTGTACTGAGGGCTCCACACCTGGACACAGTACTCCAGATGGAGCCTCACAAGAGCAGAGTAGAGAGGGACAATCACCTCCCTATCCCTGCTGACCACCCCTCTCCTGATGGAGCCCAGGATCCCATTTGCTTTCCGGGCTGCCAGAGCGCACTGCTGGCTCATGTTAAATTTCTCATCTATCAGGACCCCTAGGTCTTTCTCTGCCGAGTTGCTCTCAAGGACAACTCCTCCCAGCCTGTACAGGTGCCTGGGGTTCTTCCGGCCCAAGTGCAAAACCTTGCACTTTGCCGTGTTGAACCTCATTAGGTTCACCCGAGCCCAGCTTTCCAGCCTGTCAAGGTCCCTCTGAATGGCATCTGTTCCCTCCGCCGTATCGACTGTACCACTCAGCTTGGTGTCATCAGCAAACTTGCTGAGGGTGCACTCCATTCCCTCATCGATGTCATTAATAAAGATGTTAAAGAGCACCGGTCCCAAGACAGACCCTTGAGGGACACCGCTCGTTACCGGCCTCCACCTGGACATAGAGCCATTGACCACCACCCTCTGTCTGCGGCCTTTCAACCAATTGCTTATCCATCTAGTTGTCCACCCATCAAATCCACTTCCCTCCAATTTGGAGATGAGGATGTGATGGGGGACCATGTCAAAGGCCTTGCTCAGGTCCAGGTAAATGACATTGGTCGCCTTCCCTTCGTCCACCAACGCCGTCACTCCATCATAGAAGGCCACAAGATTAGTTAAGCATGACCTTCCCCTGGTGAAGCCATGCTGGCTGTCTAGGATCACGTGCTCGTTCTTTATGTGATCAAGCATGTTGTCCAGGAGGATCTGTTCCATAATCTTCCCAGGCACGGAGGTGAGACTCACCGGCCTGTAGTTACCCGGGTCCTCCCTGCTCCCCTTCTTGTAAATGGGAGTGACGTGACCCTTCCTCCAATCATCCGGGACCTCACCTGACAGCCACGACTTCTCAAATATGATGGAGAGTGGCTCAGCAACCACCTCAGCCAGCTCCTTCAGGACCCTGGGATGCACGCCATCTGGCCCCATAGACTTATACTCATTCAGTCTAAGGAGGCACTCTCGGACTTGCTCTACCCTTACAGTGGGGAGGGATTTACCTCCTTGGTCCCCACATAGAGGTATGGGGGTGCAAGACTTAGGGACATGGTAAAGACTAGAATCCTGGCCACCAGTGAAGACCGAGGTGAAGAACTCATTCAGCACCTCAGCTTTCTCTTCATCTGTTGAAGCCATTTCTCCTTTTAAATTTACCAAAGTAGGTACGCCCGTTTTGGCCTGTCTCTTCTGGCCAATGTACCTGTAGAAGTTTTTCTTATTGTTTTTCACGTCCCTCACCAAGTTCAGTTCTGCCTGTGCCTTGGCTTTCCTGATCCCACGTCTGCAAGTCCGGACGGCATCCCTGTATTCTTCCCAGGTGACACAGCCTTGTTTCCAGAGTTTGTACACCCCTTTCTTCACCCTCAGTTCTCTTAGCAGGTCCTTGCTGAGCCATGCCGGTTTTCTACCTCTCCTGCCCACTTTCTTAATCAGGGGAATGGAGACCTCTTGTGCTGCCAGGAGGGCATCCTTGAAGAGCAGCCAGCTCTCCTCAACGTCCTTGTCTTTGAGGGCAGCGCGCCAGGGAATCTTGGCCAGCATTCCATTGAGTAGCTTGAAGTCTGCTCTTCTAAAGTTCAGCATCCTGGTCCTGCTCTTTGCCAGGCCCACATCGCTTGAGATCACAAACTCAACCAGGGCATGATCACTGGATCCCAGGCATCCTCCAACCTTGACGCCTTTGATGATCTCCTCAGCGTTGGTGAGCAGCAGGTCCAGCAACGCTTGACCTCTAGTCGGTCTGTCCAATACCTGAACCAGAAAGCTATCATCAATGGATTCCAAGAGCCTTCTGGAGCTCTTGCAGCTCACCGTGTAGTTTTTCCAACAAATGTCCGGATGGTTGAAGTCCCCCACCAGGACAAGAGCCCGTGAGCCAGACGCCTCACGCATCTGGAGCAAGAAAGCGTCATCAGCAGCCTCCCCTTGATCAGGTGGCCTGTAGTATACCCCTAATACCAGCTGACCTTTATTAGTCCCATCTCTAATCCTAACCCACAGGCTCTCAACCTGTTCTTGACTGTTTCTCATGGGGAGCTCCTCACAGTTTATCCAATCTCTGACATAGAGAGAGACTCCCCCACCCTTCCTACCTCGCCTATCTCTCCTGAATAGTCTATAGCCGTCGATGGCAGTATCCCAATTGTGGGAGTCATCCCACCATGTTTCTGTGATAGCAACAATGTCATAACTTTCACAGTGCATCACAGTTTCCAGTTCCTCCTGCTTGTTACTCAGGCTCCGTGCATTAGTATAAAGGCACTTCAGCCGGGCTGTCCGTCTCACCACCTTCATAAGCGATCCAGGATCCGCTAGAAAAGCAGCATCCCCAGCATCCCCCTGCCCTACTCCCTCCTTTTGCACTCTGCCATCATTGCCCATGGAGTTTGGTACAATCCCTCGAATGAACCGTTCAACCCCAGTAGCCCTTATTTTGCCCCCTTCCCCCTTCGTTCCTAGTTTAAAGACCTGTCAATGAGTCCCACTAATTCTTCAGCTAATACCCTCTTACCCCTCAGGGACAGGCTGCTTGCATCAGCAGCCGTCATGCCAGGTGCAGTGTAGATTGCCCCATGGTCAAAAAAGCCGAAATTCTTGTGTCTGCACCAGCTCTTAAGCCATCTATTTAAGAGCTGGGTTTTTCGGATCCTCCCTGTACCTTTTCCTGACACCACGGGCGTAGAAGAAAAGATCACCTGCACCCCGGCTCCTTCAAGTATTCGCCCCATTCCCCTGAAGTCTTTCTTGATGTACCTCAGGCTTTCCTTGCCAACTTCCTCGCTGCCAGCCTGAATTATTAAAAGTGGATAGTAATCTGAAGGCTGAATCAACCTAGAAATTTTCTTTGAAATGTCCCTGACCCGTGCCCCAGGAAGGCAGCACACTTCTCTGCGGGTAGGGTCGGGCCGGCATATAGGGCCTTCTTTTCCTTGCAGAAGGGAGTCACCTACAACAATCACCCTTCTGTCCTTACGTGTAGAAGCAGTCTTGAGGCTTCGGGGTGACCGCTTCACCTGAGGCAACCTCATGGGTGCACCTGTCTCCACACTCTCACTAGTCCCCCCCTCAAGTTCCAGGGCCTCAAACCGGTTTCGCAGAGGCACCTGGGGAGCTGGGGATGGTCGGGATGGGGGATGCCCCTTCCGCCGAGCAGGTACCCGTTTTCACTCCTCCTCCCTTCTCAAATTACTGCTGGGGGGGAGAGAGGACAGGGGGCTCACTGCAGTGCTGCCAGCTGGCTGGTTCCTCTTTACCACCTGTTTGTGAGGTGGCAGGGGCTGACATGCTCCATTAGGAGCCTCGGCTGTATGCTGGGAACTTGAGGCTGAGAGGGACTGACACCACCAGTCAATCTCCCTCTCACACTCTTTTATAGTCCTCAGCCTCTCCACTTCCTCCTTCAGGTCAACTACGAGGCTGAGCAAGTAGTTCACCTGGTCGCAGTGAACACAATCATTGCCACCCTCACCCAGCACTGTAAGGGCCAGGCTCTGGCACTCAGTACAGCCAGAGACCTGCACACCAGCATCTCGGGTTGGGTACTCTCTGTTCATTACATATGTTAATTCATGACTCATCCATTTATAAGTGAAAGTAATCTCCAAAAACTAGTGAGACTCATTTTTGCTTATAATAAAACTGAACTTTTTGAACAGTACATATATGAAGAGATATTTAACATTTAGTCAAATTTGATCTATTTTATTATGCATATGTTTGGAGTGATTGACAGACTGTAAATGTCTGCCTTATTCTAGAAGGCTGTTGTTTATTTGCTACCATTTTCAAGCTTTCAATCACATTCTATTGTTAAATATAATTTCCTTTAAAAGGCTAAGCAACTTAAGCTGTACAAGGGATGCTTTAAAAGTAATATTGCCTATTTTATTATATTGCCTGAAAAAATAGTGTCTGATATGGGAGTGCATAAGAAGGAAAGATGTGTCACTGATTTCCCCCATTTGGAAAAAAAGGACCCCAATGACATTCATCAACACTTGCTGAACATTTATGGAGACCACACAGTAGATGTGAGGACCATGAGTTGGTGGGTGATGCCTTTCAGCAGTGGTGACAGTAACTTGAAAGACAATCTGTGTTCCAGACAGTCATGCACAGCTGTCACACCATGAAATTAATGTATCTCAATCTGGTCATCTACATGAGTGGGAGGGTTACAATCAGGGAATTGTGTGCAGGGCTGAATATTGGCTTCAGTGCATTGAAAATGATATCAGTGTTAGAATATTGGAAAAAATTATGCCAGGTGGGTCCAACAAATACTCACATAGAAACATAAAGAACACCATGTGCAACTTTATATGGACCTACTGAACCAACATGAGGCTGAAGGTGACAGCTTCCTGTCATATCACAAGGATCACAATAACCTGGATCATGATGCAGTGTCACCACTCTGAGCTGGAGTCCATGGAGTGGCGATATAAATTCTCCATCAAGGAACAGATTTAAGATGCAGCCCTCAGCATGTAAAGTGATGTATACTCTTATCTGGGGTATGAAAGGGGGGTGATTCTTCCAGATTTCCTGGAACTTGAGCAAACCATCAACTCTTGACTGTTACATCATGTTGCTGAATAAACTGAAATCTAGAACTTCCAGAGTTAGGCCAGAGAAGTAGACAACTTTTCTCTTCCAACGTGATAATACCCCATACTGATTTGAATGCATTGGAGAACACTGCTAATATTGTCTGGACTGTCCTACAACACCTACAGTGCAGTCTGGAGCTGCCCTCTGACACCCATCTGCTCAGGATGCATGAGCAACATTTTCCTAGCAACAATGCCGTCATAGCAGCAGTGAAAGAGGTGTCACCTTCACTGGTATAGACTATTTCCTTAGTATATACTACCCCAAAATCAAACTTATGCTCAGGAACAGGCTGCATAAACCTGCTTTTCATGTGGATATTCAGATCTAGCAAAGGGTCAAAAATCTAAAAATCTAAAACATGCAGTTGAGGCAGTTTTCTCCTTTACTGAAACTGGAGTACACCAAATCTATCTTCAAATTTAATAAATAAATAAATAAATCCAGCAGTAGCAGTACAGCATCATGTGAAGACCTCTCTTTAGTATCTTTAATAATATCAGCTTAAGCAAGGGAAATAGTATGGAACTTTGTTAATAGTATTTTACTGCACTTTTCATAACATTATGCAAGCTTTAAATTAGGTTCAATCCACACATCTCTATGTGGAACAAAAAAAAAACCTGAGATCTTATTCTGTGAACTCATAGCACATAACAGGAAATGGGAAAAAAAATCAAAACACTTCTTTCAAATAGAAGAACTTGTTATAAAGAGAATAACTGACCTTATCTTGAATGGATAACCTATGCTTAGACAATCTGTCATACACCAGTATGTCCTCTGTGTTTAGATTCCAACAGAAATCAAGCCCTAGTTGTGCATCTGAGTAGGTTAACCAAGTACATGACAACAAGCTTAGACATTTAATGAGAAATAAAGAATAAATTTGTTCATCCTCTTCACAGCCTTTTCCAAAAGGCATTTTTAACCCTTTTTAATTGCTTATTATTTATTCCTTTCAATCATTTATTTTATATAATGAGTGGTTTATGGGCAATCAGTGTTTTGTTTAAAACTCATTTACATTGTACTTGTGAACATGCAGAAACTTACAGTCTGGGAACAGTGACTTATTTATCCTTGTCATCTTATTCTGATATATATTTATGATCATCTGATATTTTCTTGCTTATACTCAAAACAAATACTTCTGAGTAATTTATTTTCCTTCCACTGAAAATTCATGAAAGTTAGTCATATTGTCTTTACTTTCCCTTCAGTATAATCTGTACTTCTTGTCATATGCTCAATCTGCTACTTCTGGAAATACAAAGTCCATACTAGCTCTGAAAAACTTTTTGACTCTTTATTTAAAAACCCTGTTACCCTTTCTAATTTTAATCCACTCTCTGATTTTCACATTTTGTAGTCTCATTGTAATGATTTTTCTTAGCCTAGATATTCATTTAAAAATATACACTTGGGCTTATACAACAATTTGACAGCTTTCTTCCTTCACTTAGCGTCTTACATAGGCAGGTCTCACATGGAGTGTAAATTGTTAGTTTTCTGACAGTTGCTACTCAAGTTACACTGCTAGTACTTCTTATGAATATTATAAAAAATAAAGAGAATAAGATTAACACTTGAAGCTTAACAGTATATGTAATTGCTATTATTTTTCCTATATGTTTAGGAATCAAATGTTGTACTATTTTATATGAAAACTAAAACATGAATTCATACTTATATATATATATATATATATACTGAATCTCTTTCTGAGGCAGTTTGCTGCCCTTTCACAAATCAGTAATTATTTAAATCTGTCTAGAAATTGCACTATTAATTACATCCTAGAATATTAAGTATTCCAGTAAAATTGGTTGCCATAAAATTTGAGATGAGTCTGTCTTGCAAAATATTATGATAAAACATTTGTATCAGTTATATTATGAGTATTAATATCTTCTACAAAGGAAGAATTTTTATTTTTTTTAATTTATGCAACCCTTGGATTAATTGTAAATGAAAAACTATGTCAATAGAGAAAGAAGTAATGTTTTGTTTCAGTTAAAAATAAAAAGAAAGCTGAGCTTACAAAAGGATTTAGCGTGCAGACCTACTACTGTTAGACTACATTTTTCAAAGTGTAAAATTTTAACCTGGTTATGATTAGATAATATCAAACTGCACGTCCTTTCATCTGCATAATCATAACATTGTTACACATTGCTATATACTTAAATCAAACTAAGATAATGATTTTTATCTATGTCCTAGAAACATATGAAAGGACTTCTGACACCTAACTGCTTGTCCAGGACTTTCTTACTATTCTCAGGATGCTAACTACAGTGATTCTCTCTTCTGTCATTCTTAAAGCAATTCAAAATGTGCAGTTTAAAATTGCTTACACTAGCTATAAAAATGTGATAAATCTGGTCTTCTTAATTAATTTAATTAGATGTTCTTTTGCACTTCCCATATCTACCTCCACAATCTAAATTCATTTTTATTTGTTTTACACCTACCCTTACATCATGAAGATTGTGTAGATTCAACCTAACCCTTTTACAAATAAAAGGAAAGATTCCATAAGTTGAAACACAGAACTCAGAACATGTCTCAGAACTTAGGACAAAAAAAAAAAAAAAAAAAAAAAAAAAAAAAAAAAAAAAAAAAAAAAGACATTTTCCCAAAGATCAATTATGAATTTAGTCCCAAATTACGCCAACACACAGAATTCGGTGTATGGCTTATCTGTTATACTTATCATTATTATTCTAACTTCTGTGTAAGAGTGCTCAGTAACTGTAAGGCTTTAAACTACTGACATTTAATGAGAATGTCACATTTTCATCTACTGTTGCTTTTCATTTCCATTTATATGAGAAAGATTTCTTCTAATATCAAATACACTGTAAATGTTTAATAAACATTTCAATTAGAGACAATCAGCATGCTTTGGATAATATCTCAGGCCAAGAATGTATCTGTTCCACAGATAATAAGTTTCAGTTTCATACAATACAGCACACCTGTTTCCAGAAAAAAAAAGTATGACTATGTACATTTAACATACATAATTTTACATATATAAAAAACATATATTTTTACAGTTTTTTTTCAGAAGGATATATTTCTTAGAACTGAACAGAGTTGAGACTAAGGAAATCTTGTCTTCTCTTTTCAACAGTTTCCATTTACTCTGTTCTTCATCATATAACTTGCAGTGTTCTGAACTCTCAGATGTTTATGTCATAGATATTCATTTTCTCCTTTTCAGCTTTTTTGTTGCCAAAAAATAAAAATAATAATAAAAAATTCTTAATTTAGAAAAAGAGAAGATTTAAGAAAAATAATTTTAAAAAGTCAGAAAGATAAGAAAGCTGCATCATATTTTCTCGATAAGAGATATCTGCAGGTGTTTTCAAAGGTATATTAATGACCACTGACTATTTTGAAAGAAAAGAGCATTTTCAGTCACAAGTGTTGTAATACGTCTCTGTCTTGTAATTGAATAAATCTTTTAATTGTCTTTTTGGTATGAGATCCTGTGAATAATATGAATTCAAGGGTGCACTGCTAATTGCAGAGGGATTTGAGAAAGGTGTTTATAGTGCTTTTTAAAATACAGGAATATGGTTGATGAAAATATACAATGTACAAATATGACTGAAGTTAGAGATTGCATAAAAGTGAATGAACCAGAGAATTTCTGAAAATGATCTGAAGCTGGAGTCAAGCACATTGAAAATGATGATAGAAAATCAAATTAAATTAATTTCAGAAGTATTGTGCAAAATAAATAAAATGAAATTCACTGAAAACAAAGGAGAATTGCTACACTTCAGAGGAGAAATCAATAAAAAATGGAGGCCTCTGAAGCAGCAGTGATGCAGGGATGATTTGGAAAATCATAGAGTAAAAATGTGTCACATTTAGCAGTGTTATGGTCATAGCTGGAACACAGCATTCACTGTTCAGAATAAAGCTTTGATTTACAATTTTTTTTTTTTCTGCAGAGATGATCAGAATAATGTGACAATTGTATTAAAATGAGAAGAGGAAGAGAAAGAGGGAAAAAAGAGAGGAGTCTCAGTTCCTCTAGTGCTTATGAAAAGCTTCTTGTAGTTAATACAGGAAAAAAGAAATTATCTGTAAATCAAAAGTGAAATAATAGCTTTTTTTCATGGATTTCAAATCTTTAGAGTTTTGAAAGAGACAAATATTGAAATATACTCTCTTAATGGAGGAAAAAACTTATTTCCCCCAGTGTTAATCTTGCTGTTCAGAGAAAAGATGTGAGAGAAGCTACAAACTAAGTATAGGAAAATTAGTAAAAAAAACCTAACATGACTATATCCTGACATTATTTAAGTTATTAAGTCTATTATTCTTAAGAAAGTACACATTTTCTCAGGCTAAGTAGTGAATCAGTGGCTAAAAATCATCAGTTCATAAGTCCATAAAATGAGGAAGTGAACCAATACTGAAAGACTGCTTTCATTGGTTGAGACATCTTTAATAAAACTCAAATCTTTTCTGCACTATAATCTCAGTCCTTCTTGTCATAGTCTAAAATACCAGTGAAACTTTTTCAAATCCTAATATTCAATATTATCTGAGATTTGAAAGTACAGATTCTGAAGTAATATTGTATGCCATATGCATAAATCTTGATAAAGATGAGTAGATTATAATTTCCAGGTATTGGGTAATAACTAGAATATTTGCTTGTTCATGCTTTTACAAGATCAACATATTTTGAATGTGTCTCCATGTATTGTTCCACACATACCATGTGGTTTCAGAACTGAGAAAAACTTTTTATAGACAGTATAATATATGGTTTAAATTAAATTTGTTGATTAACATGCTTCGACTTCAATTTGGGAAATTTTACAAAATAGTTAACTATTTTATTCAATAGTTAACTATTGCTCTCTAAGAACAATGTTTATTATGTGTGGAACAATACATTGTTCTTAGAGAGGTTCTTTGCCCAGTCAACTTTCTTCATGCTTCTGTGGTAATATAAAAAGTAATTTGCCAGTTTTTTTCTTAGCATGGAAAATTATGAAACAAATACAACAAGAGTTTCTATATCTCCATAGCCATAGCACTCTGCAAGTTCTAGAAGAGATTTCACATAATGGAGTTCATCAAGGAAAATACTGAGAGTAGAATAGAATGATTTAATCTCAGGCTTATTTAAGTTGTAAGAGACCCGCTTTTCAACTAGAGAGATCCCAGTCTGCTGACACAAATTATTGCATGACCCAGACTCTGAACTCTGCTACAGTAGTAAGCTAATGAGCTGTAAAAGGAGGGATGGAGATAAAAGATGATAGCCAGGAGTGATAATTACAAGAAATTAAACTCTAACTCTGAAAAGCATTATAATATCAGCCATTTGTTTAATTAACTTTCAAATACAAAAACTTCCTAATTTAAACCACATTTCAAATATATTATTTGCTGACTTTTTGTATCTACATGCTCATTCTGATTTTAAATGTTGATGTAGAGGGTTGGAACTGAACCAGTGGTTCTAAGAAAGACGGAGTCTTTTGAAAGTCAGAAAGCCTTGCAGTAGACATTTTCCTTCTACTAAAAATAAATAATTTATCCTGACATATCAATCTGGCTATCATTGTCTTGGGTTTTTGTTTGTTTGCTTTTGTTTTTCATGTATAACAATTATTCTAATTTCACAAGATTTGGGCATTATTTCTATTGGGGTAAAATGAGACTAGAGATAGCCCTTATGCACGCAAAATGTATTTAAGAAATGAATCCATTTTAGCTTAGAAAAATGTCCAAGAACTCTGAATATATGAATAATAGTAACATTAAAATGCCAAGTAAATCCAACATCATTGTGTGCTCCCTTGTGTCAAGCATACAGAACTATGGCACATATGCTGTCAGAAGAATTCAAATACATTAATAACTAATACAAAAGGAAATAGGTTGCAATAGCCTAATTTTACAAAAAATCAAACATTAATTTCTATATGCATTCAGAAGTATCATTCTTGTTTATTACAATTCATTGCCATGTACTGTATATCATACATAATTCTGGGTTATTAAATTCCTGAAGCACACAATACAATGAACTTAATAGATTTTATGCAAATCATTGTATAACAAAATAAGAGCAGATGGTGCTCATTACATCAGAATCTTTCTATAAGAGTTTCATATTTTGTGTAAATTAAACAAAACATAAAGGCACTTCCCTGGCACCCTACTTATTTTAATTTATTATGCCCCACTGTTTTTCTTGCTATTTCCCTATTCCTTTCTACAGCATTATTATTAAATATATGCATTAATGTTCCTTAGATATTTAGTAGTTTACTATTTCTGAACCATGCTGTGAACCTATATAGATATTTATTTGTTCCTATTTTTCTATCAGAAGAAAATCTACTGCTATCTATAGAGTATGTAATTCACCTCATGCAATTGCCTAGAGGAGAAAAAGCAAGTTTTACACAGGGAATCTTAAACTAATATCTTTTAAGCTCTATTGCTATATGAGTCTGTAACATGTTTCCCTTAAAATTCACTGAGTTTACATTCTCCCTGAAGTCATCAGTATCAGAAGATCAAGCTAAAAGATGTTATGAAAACAAACAAAAAAATCAGAAATACAGAACCAAAAAAGAAAAAAAAAAAGGAACAATATAACTTCCTTCCATCCAAGAGATTTTAACAGTATATTGGAAGGTGGTGTCTCTTATTAACATGTAATATCATCTATGGCAGCAAATATTCCAAAACAATCTGCTATATATCCTTGACTTTGATATTGCACAATAATTTATGATTTTAGTAATAAACTGTTAATGAAGCAGGAAGTGGTTTTTAAAAACTTTATTAAAGATAGTTTTCTAAGTATTTTTTTTAAATAAAAACCTACATATTTAATAAATACCTAAACTTAAAGTTTGATTTCCTACAGAGATAAGAGAGATTCATAGTCAAAAGATAACATTCTTTTCACTACTGAAGACAAAACACCATATTTTCCTATACTTTCTAAGGACTGTGATAAAGTCTTACTGACCTCAGCATAGGTAGTCTGAGAACTTTTGAAGATTCTACCTCACATATTCATACACACATTCCCAGGATATTTTCCAGGTAATTAATAAAAATATACATAACATGCAGGCTATATTTTCCTATTCTGAGATTTAATATTTTCTGAGCAAAACTATTTCAACAGAAAATCTTTACAATGACCCAGCCCTAAGATTTGATTAGTGGTTTTGCTTCAGGTATCTTCATCAAATGAATCTATTGTGTTTTTGTTATTGCATCAAAAATCTCTAAGAAAAGGCTCTTCCCTGAGACACAGCTGTATTTCTCATGTACTTGTAGTTAGCTCCACAATACTATAGGAGCAGCGTTTGTTACAATATGTCTGTATACATACTTCAGTCAATACAAACATTTGTGGGAATGAAAGCATGTCAAAGTAAACTTTTTATAAGTATAGAAATGGGTTAATCATTGGCTTTGTATTTAAATAGCTTGAGTAATTTTAACTGGACCTGCTTTTGGTAGTTCGAAGATAGAAGTAACGGCTGTAATTTCTGACAATTATTATTGTGGTCCACTGCAAAACTTATGAGAAAATATTTTACAATGGAAAATGAAATTATGAGTCTAGAAGCATAAGGAAAAAAAAAAAAAATAAAGAAACATTTGGGAAGTCAAGCCCTAGTTTAATGAAGCAGCTTATTTTTTTCTTGTTTTGTTCTTTCCTTCTTTATTTCTTTAACTTGAATTTATAGACAAACTCTTAAAACAGCAAACCAAATCAAACCAAAACAAAAACCTGACAACTAGCAAACTCCCTTAGTGATGATATCAATCCAGAGCTCCCTAAACTCTCATCTTTATTTGGAGTGATAAGAGGACTGAATGTAGAATATTTATGCAAAAAAGCCACCAATTGCTTTAATAAAAGTTAAAGTTACATGATTGTACTGAGACTAGCTTTATCAGGATTTAAATGGATCTCAATATTGTAGTTTTATCTTTTGCTTTCAAAACAGAATTATATATACAGACATATTAAATTACGTGTAACAATTTTAAAATATTAAGGAAAGCATACAATTTTAAAGAGTAGTCTCAGTTTCCTTCAGTTTCTAAAAATCCATTTCATATTATTTTATGCAGCTTTCAATTTACTCAATCATTAATAATTACATTAAGTAAAGGGAAGTCTTCTTTATCTATTGGTTGCAGACAAGTGAACCTGTGGAATCTTCTGGTAAATGTGGAGTATGCTACATTACTTTTAAATTTTGTTTGCAATTTCCCCATCCAAAGAGTTCCAAATAAATCCATAGAGGTTTATCTTTTCTTTCTGCTCTGTATTTTAGACTGCACAATCATTTACTTTTTTAAATAGGTAAAGAATGCCATGAGATTGAGATAATAGTAACAACAAAGAGAGTATATAGGCAGGTAAGGAGATATTGGACTGAAGTCAATAAAATACACTTGTTACCCTGATTAGGATGTCCAATATGGTCACCACAGCTCAGGATAAAAATCTGGGATTGATTAGTTAAGCATTTCTGCACTTTGATTTGGAAAAAATAATTTAAACAGAATATTTAGTAGTTCAATTTTGGCATCAATCACCTACTATTTATTTATTTATTTATTTATTTATTTATTCATTCTTAGGATAAATGTGTTCTCTGTCTGAATTCCATTGTAATGTATCTTTTTAAGGAATACAGAACTGTTTGTGAGTACATGTGATTGTCGTAGTAAATACACACACAATATTTACACAAAGATGCACAACTACTGTTTTGAACAATATATACATATGTTTGATCTAAGTGTTTTACAGTTCTATATCTTTGAAAGTAGTCACATGAACTGCAACAAGCACCATACTAGAACAAATTATTTGTTGCATGGTGTCTCGCTCCAATTCATAGAAGAGAGAGGAGGTTTTTTTGGTATTTGTATACCTAGTGTGAGATTAAGAAACAACGGTTCAAATGTTGGTCCAACCAGTTTATTATAAATCCTAATCAGGGAGACAGGGAAGGGAAGAATTTATAATATTATGAATTAGGGTGACGAGGAAGGGAAGGAGGGTAATAGAAAAGATAGGAAATAAGCAAGAATTGCATGAAGCGTTGATAGTCACCGCCAGGATCCAGCAGTGGTCCCGTTTCATGACGTTTTGAAGGTCCAAGGCAAAAGTGTGGGGGGAGAGCACAGCAGCATGGCTGGCCTTGGGCAGCAAGAAGGTAGCAGGAAGAAGTAGCAGAGCCAGTCCGGGAGGAAGCAGCAGGACTCAGGTAGCAGGCCCAGGAGGGTCTGTCAGCATGCAGTAATTCTGTAGTGAGGAATCTGATGGAAGACACCTTTCAGGGGAGAGCAGCAGCAACATGGCCAACCTTAGGCAGCAAGCAGGTAGCAAGAAGAAGTCACAGAGCCAGTCCAGGAGAGAGAGGGGCAGGTCGTGAGGCTTCTGATGTCAGAAACCTCTTCTTCTTCATGAAGAATCTGTAACCAGAAAACCTAAACCTCATGGTTGTAGGTCCCCTTTTCATCCTTCTTCTGCCATCTTGGCATTCCTGGGTATTTGGGTAAAAGTCATGTGCAGCACCTTCTGAGATAGCCATCTTCCTTGAGATAAGTCCACACAAAAGACTGCTTCCTGCCCATTAATCATCTCTCTCTCATTGCCCCTGGCCTTGTCCATCTGCATCCCTCAGGCAAAGGATTTCACAACCCTTGCCCAGGACTTGTCCATCAATGTTCTCCAGAAAAGGGATTTCTCAGCTCTTGTCCAGGACTTGCTTGGACTTGTTCATTTGTGTCTCCAGCAAGCTTTGAGACAATAATGAAAAAGAATAATCTCTTACACATGGATATGACTTTGAACTGCATTCATTTAATGGCTCTTTCCGTATTTTGTTCACAAACTAAAACTTAGAGACTGTGAAGTCTCTAAGAACGCTCTAAGCATTTAAAAGTTACCGTGAAAAAATAAACAACAACAACAAAAAAGCAACCAGTGCTTCATACCAGTCAAAGGAGGTATTAAGCCAGAAAAAAAGCATACATTTTGTTACTATCTTTTATATTAATTTCTTTCATCAAGGCTTCAGATTGCTAATAATGTGATATCTACCTATTACTTTAAGTAAAGACTTCTGCAAATATTTCAAGAAAATATTTCTATTTTCTAAGCAGTTTTCTATTCTGATTCAGTTTTAACAGACTTAACAGAACAGACTTAAATAGATTCTTCTTTTTTTTCTCTGCATGCATATTCATACAGGTAACTGAATTTAGACTCATTGGGAATACTGGTAGCACTACACTGGTAGTCTTTTGTTTTCATATGCATTACCCCTAACAGAAGTTGCCAGGTAAGTCCTGCTCTATGTTTGAAGATTTTAAAAGAGGAATGACCAGTCATGCTTTGCTAGTGGCATGTGTCACCTATCTTCCTATGTAAGTTATGAAGGCTTTCACAAAATGCATTAAGTTACTAAAATGTAGACTCCAAAGTCTTAATATGTCTCTGTTATGTCCATGGTTTGCAGCCTGATGGTTTGGACAAACATTTACAGCCTCAGAAGACAAACAAAATTGCAGTGAAATGTACATATGACTTCTAATCTGCAGAAACCTTGCTTCAGAGAGAGATCTTTTTAATTAACTAATTAAGGGCATTATTCATTATGTATTATTCATTATAATATTTCAGACAATTGAACTATATTGACTTAAATGTGTCACATTTAATTCCCTTTTACATACTTACTAGTAATGGTAAACTAAATTTTTACTATGTAACTACAATTTTGGCATGGCTACATGTAAAAAGAAATATGCTTTTCCCATGGAAACCACCGGACCACTATAAACAGGATAATATTAACAGATTTATCTGTAATGATAAAACTATAGATACTTGTATGACAAATAAATAGGAAGAGGTAACTGAAAATAAAGCACTAGAAAGAAAACAAAAGCATTGATTTACCATGCGTTTTTTTTCAAAAGCAAGAACATATTGTCTTAAACAAAGAACTAGATTGAAATAAAAATCAAATTAAACCAGAGAGAAAAGAAGACATGTAAAAGACAATGGCAAATAAAATCAAAATAACATAGAAACTACCTAAAAAACTCAGTACTAAATACAATGAAATGTAAATAGAATGTAAGAAAACAGGTAGCAAAACCCATCTACATTTTAGACCTATTGAAAAAAAATATAAAAGATGAAAAGATTTCTTCTTGATAATTTTTAAACTGAAAAATGTTATGCTATGCATTTATTAATCTTATTATTTGAGTTGGGGATCTAAAATAGTTAGAAGATTTGAAGAGGAACTGTTCAGTCTTTATTTAAGATAACATACCAAATTGTATTTCACTATGACGTAAACCAAATAAACTGCTAAAAAGAAATCTTTTAAGCAGGCTTGCTGCTGTGCAATATGAAAACTTCTGAAATCGATTTCTGTTCTATCACTGTGTCCTCACAGAACCAGAAGTCTTCCTGCAAATCTTCCCTTCCACAGTTTATTTTTTTCTTGAGCTATGACAAGCTCCCTGGGGAAAAAAAAGAAAAAAAAAAAGAAAAAAAAAAAGAAAAAGTATTTTACTTGTTCTGAAGTATGGCATTTGCTCTGATGTTTGTTTACTAGAACTTCCATGTTCATCTCAGGAATTTTAGTTGAAGATTAGTGTATGCTGACATAAATTCAGACACTGTCAGAGTAGCATCCCCTATAGTACAGTATTGCAATTTTTAGAACTGGCCATGATCTTTGTACTGAATTTGCAAGGCCTAAGGATAAGCTTGTTACAATAATTTATCTAACTGTTCTGCTGTTTAAGGGTAAATGTTTTGCTTTTGTTTATTCTAGTGTGATAAAGTCTAGGCTTGTACAGATAATAGTAACAAAAAGTATTCCGCGTAGAATGATATTAAGTGACTAACATAATAAAGCATGCAGAAATTGGTATTACAATACAACACACAAGATTTTGAGAACAGACATTCAATGTAGAGGAGTACAGACATGACATGTTAAAAGATAACACAGCAAATGGCTTGGCACTCAAGAGCAGATAGAAACACCTTCTCCAAAGAAATTCAAACCTGGAACTGGAGAAAACTGCTTTGGAGGATTAAAAAAAAAAAAAAAAAAAATTGTATTAAATTTCATTGGTTTGGGCTGTGGTATTTTCTTCATGGGGGATAGTATGGTGCTATGTTTTGTGTCTGTGATGAAAACAAAAAACACTGGTCTCAGCTGTTCCTGAGCACTGCTGCACAGTCTCAAGGTCTTTGTTTCTCACACTGCCCTGCCAACACATAGGCTGGGACATAACTGACCTAAACAGGGCAAATGGATATCTAACACCATATTATCATGCTTATCTATGAAAGACAAGAGAAAGGAGGAGGAAAGGAGGGATGTTCGAAGTGATGTTTGTCTTCCCATGCAACCATTACTCGCAGTGAACACTGGCTTCCTAGGAATGATTGGCTCCTTGCCTGGTGATTGGAAACAGTGAATGAATTCATTATTTAGTTTGCTTGAACATAATAAGGCTTTTGCTTTACCTACAAAGCTGTCTTTATCTCAACATTAGTTGAGATGATTAATTTTCTCACTTTTACCTTTCTAATTCTTTCCCACATACCATCCGGGGAATAAGGCCTGGATGCATCCTGGGGTTAACCAACCATATTAATATATATTTAAGGCACTTATATGAAAGGATTTAACAAGGAGCCCTAAACTGTTGAAGAAAAAGAGACGTGTAAAAGCATACATATAAATATGACCACAAAAAGATGAAGATACCATCAATATGAACATCATATTCCTCCTGGGCCTTCTCCAAGATGATGACAACACACTATGCCCTCCAAATACCACCACCATCAGAGTGAGATCACTGAGCACCATGAGGAGTAGAGAAAAGGTAAACATAACACCAGGAAAAAGTGTAGAAGCTAATGGGTGTGTGTGCTGTGATTTTGACTGCATTAACAATCTCTATTTTTCTTTAACAATAGGCTCTACTGGATCGACTCTAAAGATTTCAATTAAGAAAACCATACTTCGCTGTTTTTGTATATATATGAGGTCTGCTTCCTCTTTGCCAATGAACAATATTCTTCATATTTTCAGTAAAACATCTTTAGACATATGTCATGGTCAGGATTCCACGAAACATAGTCCTATGTGTACGTTGTGAGATGCCTGATATAAATAAAACACATTGTAGCACAGAAGCAACATATAAGTCACCAAAATTTGATGCTATTTGAAAATTGTTAAGACTGGCTTGAATGGCTAAATACCAGTCAAATCAGTACTGGTGTAATTAAAACGCACATAAGATTTCCCAGTTCTCACTTGGCTGTCTGTTGAAGGGTTGCTGAAATGTCATGAATATTAAAATTCTTGACTTGTGATGCCAGCTTTCTTGGAAGCAGAAATTCTGTTCCAGGAAAGAGAGATTCTAGAATTCTGATAGAATTTAGTGACATTTTTGTATGAAAAATAAGATTATTTTTTTTCTGCAAAAAGAAAATCAGAAAAAAAGAAGTGTAAAAGAGATGGATTAAAAATAAAAGTGATGTTGAAAATACAGATTTTGAATTCACAGCCCTAGGGTTTCTGGCCCTGTGGCAAAGCAACATGGAGAAAAATGGAGCTGCTGGAA
This sequence comes from Perdix hodgsoniae, assembly GCA_035772895.1. Lineage (NCBI taxonomy): Eukaryota > Metazoa > Chordata > Aves > Galliformes > Phasianidae > Perdix > Perdix hodgsoniae. Next base: position 5,960,992 of record JAPSGF010000028.1, on the reverse strand, counting down.
GCTAGAATCCCAGAAATCTGTGAGAGATAAGAGCCAAGACTCCAATGTAGTCTGGCAGGAACCCCAGCTGCCTCTCTCTCAACAGAACTTCATTCTGAATAATACATTTTCATTCCTCCACTACTCCAAAATCATATAATCATTTTCTGTATGTGACCTGTGACACCCAGAATCCTCCAACCAACCTTACCATATGGGAAACAAGATTAGTACAAAGTAATGGCATGGTCACATTACAGCATTTAGCTGTTTTTAACAAAAGTAAACTTACCCCTGGTGATTCACAAATCTATTATAAAATTTATTAAATAATTTAATAATGCTAAATTAATAACTGCCAGATGTACTTAAAAATTTATATAGCATGTATTCAGAATATTAAACTTCACATCAAATTAGTTTAACATCTCTGCTCTCTAGGAAAATCTTATTTGTGCTTGAAAGTATTTGTTAAACCATGATTTAAGGAAAGCCTGTGACGGGCTTTGAACAATGATATGGGCTTTCATGTACTAAAGGATCAAAGAAAATAATAAAAAGGAGATAGCCTGTTTTGTGGATAATATGCTCTGCTAACAATAATAAATTAGTATCTTCTGGGTTTTGATCCCAATTAAGTATTTTAGTTACAATATACCTACATTTTCTTCACACTTTACAGTATACTTACACTAAACTTTGTCTCAAAAGGATATGAATAGATTAACTGAGGGAGATGAGAAGGTTATACCAGTTACGTGTCACTTTAGATTGCCTGAACAAGTTTAAGCAAACAACCCTGTGGAATTGCTGAGGCCCAGACTCTGCACAGAAACAAAACAAAACACAACAAAACAAAAACAAACAAACAAACAAAAAACATGAACAATTATGGAATGTGGGATTACTCTTCCAGTCCCACCTGTAAAGTTCCCAACAGCAAAAGTCATTTTCGGTACACACTGCCTCTGAAGTTTCCCAGAAATACTGTGCCATGACCCCATTGCATCCAGGGCACCACAGGAGCACAGCCAGCCTTTGTGGCACACGTATGACAGCATTTTGAACTGCAAAATGTACAGTGCTAGTTTTGCACTGAGATTACTAACAAGGGTTGGTAACAATTACCATGCTGGAAAATTTCTGTATACTGTAAACAAAGTTTCTGCATGTTGAGAAAGAATTACACTGAAACGAGAGTTCCCTAAAGCAGACAGTGTGCTTCTGGGTTTAAATGGTTGGCAATCAGAAGCGCTCTACTTTTTCATTTTAACATGTGCCCTGGTGCTCCTGGGGAAGTCTGTACCCAGTGTCAGCAGAAGGCGGCTGTTTCTGCATTCTTGCAGAAAGGAGATTTGTGCCTTGGACTTTTGTACCTGAAGAAAGTTATGCAGTCTGAGCATAAAAAGACTTACTTTAGCCACCACCTTGGAAAGGTCTGTGAGGAAGACATAACAAAATGAGAAATAAAAAGTTTAAAATAGGTATTTGAATGTTAGATGGAAATGTAACAAAATCACTAAATAAGCATTCATGTCTGTATTCAATTTTGTTATAGCTGAAGAATCATAAACTGAGAAGAAAGCTATCGTAATAGACACTGTTACAGGATAAATAACAGCGCAGTACCTTCAACTGACATACAGCCACAGAGAACTAAACTCTGTTATACTATTCTTCAACTGATGACTCAGTCTTGTGAATCATTTTAGTAAATATTCACAACTGTTTACACATTCAATTAGCAAGTGGCATTATGATTTTTTCCTCAGTATTTAGTTGAAAAAGCATCAAATAGTATATGAAGCTAGCATAAGAATTACCCTTGTATTATATACGCATCACAGGTTCATCATGATACAGATTTTGAACTTTCCAGCCTTATTCCTTTCTTTATCATTTTTATAATTTTGTCTACCTGTGGTGCTTCTGCTTCAGCTATGCATACACATCAAGAGCATTACCTAGTATTTCCCCAAAATCCTGACCAATAAATAAATAAATAAATAAATAAATAAATAAATAAATAGATAAATAGATAAATAGATAAATAGATAAATAGATAAATAAATAAATGGCATATTGGAGATTTATTTTCTATTAGTCAATTCCATATATTGAGGACTTTCACCAAATTATACATGTGTAGAATCTCAGCAATTTCACTGTTCCTTTTCTTCTTTCTTTCTTTCTTTCTTTCTTTCTTTCTTTCTTTCTTTCTTTCTTTCTTTCTTTCTTTCTTTCTTTCTTTCTTTCTTTCTTTCTTTCTTTCTTTCTTTTTCCCTTTTCTTTCCCTTTTTAGCAAAGACTAAGGTCGCAGTGTTTCTTTCCGTAATTTGTTAGAGTTATATCTTCAGGTGGCCAATGTTTAATAAATACATTAACATTTTAGTTGCTACAAACAAAAACAACAGACGAAGCTATGTGTCGATGAACAGTTTTAAATGCACTTATAATGTCAGCATCTGTTGCGCAGACATGACCTCTCCTTGAGTCTTTTCAGCTGCCTGCTTTCCCCCTCTGACTTTCCACTCTCAATTCTGCAGCCCTGCAGGAAGAAGAAAGGGTACACCAAACCACATGACAGGAGTGTAGCTCAGGCTCCCTGGGGTGGCAATGGAGTCAGCCCAAAAAGTCCCTAAAGCAGCCGGGGGCCCCAGTCCCACTTTCTGCCCTGCCTGGTATGACAGTGGGTCACAGAGCAGACTAATGGATGCTGCTCAAACAAAATGCAGGACATGCATGTAAGAGAAATCTGTAGATCTTTGAGATCATGGGATAGCATAGAAGAGATCATAAGAATTAATGATTTACTTTTTCTGGCACAATGACCCCAAACAGGAGGTGAAAGGAGACTAGCTTTCTTTCACAGATGGTGAATTGAACTTCTTCTCTCCTCCAACTCAGCACTTCTGTGCTGAGGCAGGAACTTGTCAAATCTCGTTTCTCCCAGGCCTAGATAGTGGCCTCACATTCCCCTGGCTCCTCTGAAGACATGTAGTTGCCCACCCAGCTCCTCTCAGGCTCATGGCTTGCTTCTACCCCATGAGACCCAATAATATGAGCAGTGGGACAGATACAGGGGAACTGAACAAGAAAATAGAAAGGAAGCACCTGAGATCCTGGCAAAAGAGGAAATTTAATTGTAACAAGGATTGCCTGTAGGAAAGACACATACACACACCAGCACTGTACAGGAAGAGCAAGCATGACTACAGTGCATGAGGATGTGACATCTGGGAGATATTTGTAACCTCTCCCATGAATTCAACCCTACACATAGAATATTCAGAGAGGGAAACTTTACCACAGGACCAAGAAATGGTTCTCTTGCAGGCCAGCCTTCTGACTTTCAGATATAGCATTTCAAAACTCTTATCAGCAGCTACACAATATGAGGATATACAACACTTGCAAAACAGATTACATGGAGACTGAAAATTTACATATAATACTTAACAAGGGATAGTCATCTCACGCCTTAGACTTGCCTGACATCACAACAAAAATGATAGAAGGGTGAAAAGTCAAGCAAGGCTTAGAGGAAGGATTAGTGTTTCTTTGTAAATTTCTGATGATTTTAAGTATATACATCGCTCATACATTTTTCAACTGAGACTTGTTGGAAAAAAATTCTGTTGCAGACTTTATTTTTTTTATTATTATTATTATTTTTTTGTTATTCAACAACTATATCGTTGTACACCATATTTCCGAAAGAATTTGAGTACTATTCTTCGAAGTGAGATAGCTTAAATAGACTATAAATGGCCTTTTAAAGAAGGACTATTTTCCCCACGCATATATTTGAAATGTATGTCCATTTTTAAAACTGTTTCTTTAGGTATATATGTATCATGCTAAAGACTGAGGTGTTATGGTTAATAAATAGTCCTAAAGATTTTTCTCCCTGTGACATTTATTGAATTACATAATAATTTAACCAAACCACACAAATATGTGTGGTTTCACAAATATGTGAAAATATGGTTATAATTTGGCATTTCTAGTGAAAATAAGGTGTATTTCTCAATTATGTGGTATGTCCGCTTTATTTTTAGGAATCTGTAAGCAAGAATGATTCCCCTCGAAGGTATTTGAGAAGTATAGACTCAATATCCAAAAACATTTGTCAAGTTTCACATAACTCTGATAGTTTCAATGTATAAGATATCATAGTAATTGCATATATTTGTATATGTACATATATATATGTGTAAGTATAACCCACTTTTTAGTTCCAGAGTCACCTCCAAACAAGTTCTCTGACTGTGTGTTAAGCCTTAAAACCTCTGCTGCAGAGATCTTGAAGCAACTGTAAAGTTTTTACCTGTTAAAAATGGTGTGTTTCAGTGGCATAATAGCAATGTAGTATGCAATATGTATCCTCTGAGGTCTGCATTTAGAAGGGAGAAACTATAAATGGATGGTAAAAAAAGTAAATGACATTGTGAGTTGATGGCCAAAGCTATATGTTGAGTGCTTTATAGAGCACTTGAAGTTGTAGGTTCAGCCATGGAATACTTGATTACTGGAAGAGTTTTTTGTTTTATTGTGGGGTTTTTTTTGTTGTTGTTTTGTTTTTCTTCTCAATTTTATTTTACTTTTAATGATTAAAACAAAATCTCTACTTTGAACAGTTTATTTTTGTTGGTTTTCTTACAGGATACAAAAGGGATGTAATTTATGGTATTTTACTCACAGTCCTTTATATCTTCAATCATTGTAAATAAATTGACAATGTTATATTTCCCCATACTTGCCTTCTTTAATTGAGTATTCAGAGGTTTTTCATTACAAGTTAATAGGGAGAACTGGAATTGCATTTTATTTGATGATTCAGAGCAATTGTCTTCTCTTAAAGCTGTAATGATGTTAGCTTGAGTGGTCCCTTCATATCTGAAGGTGAAGATAAATTTTTTAAACAGCGTTGTTGACAGGCCAAAAATTTGTTAAAGCGCACCCTGCTTCACTAATTTATGGTGCATTTATAAAAAGAGATATTTTAATGATACCAATATATATTTTTTTTAATTTTGTATTTATGCTACATTTCAAATGATTTCATTTGAGACTTTGTATGTGCTAGAAGGGCAATTATTTTGCTTTTGCTTTAGCAACAAATCAAATATACATTCTGAAATAAAAGTGTGTTCAGTTTTCCTTCCTAATGATGATGTATTTTTTATATTAAATATTTTGTATAAGATTAAATCTACATTTTGTAAAATTTGTAGATGTAGTGGAGACCTCTTTTCAAAAGAAACCCCACACAAATCAGTAAGTGAAAACAGTAGGATCTTCCTATTTTATATAGGTATTCATATGGTAATTTTAACGGCCCAGAGTGCATCTTTGGAAGATTCTGGAGCGGTAGGAACTCACCTGTGAAAGTAAGATATCTGAAAATGAGGTTCAGTAGTGTCCAAAAGGAGGATGCATACATTCTTTTTTGGATTGAGGCCTTATTTTCCATTTGAGAATCACTATCCAGCTGCAGGAAACTATTTGTGATGTGCACTTTGCTTTTTTTCCTTCTTCAGAATTTATTCAGATTTGTATAGAACACTGTGTTCAAAAGTCACACTGAATCAGTATTGGGTGGCTGGGGAACACGAACTGTGAGATAATATTAGGAATTCTGCAAAATAATTAAAATAAAGTACCAGAATGGGATATATTCTCCTTCATTCAGATAATGGTATGGTTTGTGTTTTAAGAAGTGCTGCAATTGTTTTCATCTGCAAGTAACAAAGTCCATTTAATATTAATCTAAAATGCATAATTCTTCAGATAATTAAATGCTATTTCACTTTCACGCTCATTGCCTGAAAAGATCTGTCAGAAATCTTTTATTCCAGAGAAGTACTGGTTATACTGTTTTTATTCATTTATCTGTGAGAAGACAGACTTTACTTTCCTCACTTTTACTTCTATCCTTCTTCTCTGGCTTTGAGACCTTTCTCTCACATAGGTTGCGCAAGTATATGATTATTGAGTACTTTTATTCAAGCAGAAATACTTTAGAAGTGTTGATTATGTAAGACAGTTTATAAGCATGAAAATGACACATCATCCTTATTTACAGCTGATTAAACCGCAGAACAGAAGAGTGGAACTACCTTGTTCAATATCCTAATTCAACTACATGCAGAAACAGGAGAGCACAGAATTCCTCCTGCCATTACTGCCTTCTTGTCTGTGAAATACATAATCTTCCAAGTAATTTAGACTTTATTTTTTCCCAAGATACTACATCTGGGTAAAACATTAGTCCAGAAAGTGAACTACTGAATTATTAAACAAACATGTACATGCTAAAAAATTATGTGAATTCACATCTAGACAGAAATAGTAGTGTGACATTAAATGGTCATCTCCTCAGTTAAGACATAATCGAGTGAATCTGTGACTGAACTGAAGATAGTCAGACTACCTTCTTCTTCAAAAAAAGGGTATGACTAGTATGCATTTCTTGACACGCTAAGGTTACATTACATGCATATTTTAGGAACAGTAAGATATATATTTCTCCTGACAGTTGTCTGCCTCATACAATTTATTTTATTTCTCTTACGGTGCCATACCTCACGTGTGACCTCAAATAGCCTGTTTGCCATTTTACTTACAATCATTTCAGCTGTCACAATAATATCAGTATTATCTATGGCTTGACACATTATAATGCTTTATAAGAACATTTTGGATTATATGCTTGTTAGTTGCTTCAGCACCTGTAGAATAACAAAAACAACAGCAAAAGAATTGAAGTGTATTATTGAAATTAATTTTAGCATCACTACTATCCTCCAGGTCATTTGCTGTACTGCTGTGATGGAACCAAATTCTAAGGGAAAAGTATACAGTCCAAAGATTATCTTTGTTGAATGAACATTTTCAGATACAGTTCCAAAATCGGTGAACTGGAAAGATGTCTGCTCATGCTGGGAACACAACTTAGCTGTATGGTAATAAACACACAGGGAAGGTGTCATGCAAACAAAGCCATAGCCTGAAGCACCAAATGACAGTTCTGTGAATTAGTATCCCTCTCCTTGAGCTTAAATTTGAATATACTTCAAATCTTCCTACTGCACTGTGAAATTAGCAGATTAATGCCTTTCTGGTTTGCCAGATAAAAATGACAAGAGGTGTTGTGAAACAGCAACAACAACAACAACAAAATAATAATAAAAAAGTTCACTTTAATCTTTTTTTTTTTTTCCTTTGGAAACAAAAATGTTGCAAAAGTTATATTATTTCATAGAAATGTCAGCACTGCAGTCTGTCTGCAGAAGTCTGCATAATTGGGAGAACTTTCACTAAACACAATATAGAAGCAGAACCAAGTAAAAGGTCATGTGTTATTATTCACTGCGTAGTGCAAGAGGGAAGAGCAATTAAAAAAGCCAGAGGGAAAGGCAAAAGCAGCAGCAGTGCACCTAAAGCACTTAGTAAAAGTTTAGATGTGGTAGAGTGGGAGGTTACCATATGCATCGGTCCCTAAGGCTAGCATCTTTAATTTTTGGAGTAGTTGAATAAATGTAAAAACAAGAGTCACAGCCTAAGCTATCAGCAAAAGTAGCAGTGAAGATTCCTCCAACTAATTAGGAGAAAAGCTATTATTCAACAAATATACAGTAGAAGACCAAAAAGCTATAATAAATCATTCAATCTTACTCCTCCTCCCTCCTCCCCACTCCCTCACTGCCATTACCACATATAAACACTTTTTCCTATCCATGCTTTTTCTCTATCATAAGAGAAAGCTATTACGCAAAATGTCAGTGTACCTGGCCAGGTTCACTAGTATATATATATGTGTTTTTGAATTTATTGATTGCAGTTATTTCTATTTTTTTAATGAAATTTAAGAAACCAAAATCTACAGATGACTGGGGCTTTCTTTATCTCTGCGTTCCATTCACAGTAGCTAAGAATTTTACATCTTCAGTCAGCTAAATTTGTTTCTAAAATTTGTTGTCAATGTGCATACAGCTGAATTTATATGGGACAAAGATAAGAAAACCTGAAAGCACTGCACTTGCAGGCTGTCATCCTGATGGATATTTCAGCCACCTATATGTCTGCTGAGGAAGCAACATGGAGAGCTATAAGCAATGCAGGAGACTCCTGAAATGCACTGAGGGTAACTTTCTATGATGCAGATATTAGACAAACCCATCAGAGGCCATACTTGATCATAGAATGAATGGTTTGAGTTAGGAGAGACTTCAAAGGTAATGTAGTTCTACTCCCTTTCCACTGCCATCATTGCCAACTGCTGGGATGAACACTAAATTAGGTTGTTCCTGGACCCATCCAACTTGGCCTTGAATAGATCCAGGAATGGAGAATCTACAACTTTTCCGGGCACACTGTTCCAGCACCTAACCAGCCTCTCAGTAAAAGAGTCCCAACATCTAATTTAATTCTCCACTCTTTTAGTTTAAAACCATTTTCCCCTGTCCTATCACCATCTACTCATGTAAAAAATAGATTCTCCACTGTTAATAAGCTTTATTTAAGTATTAGAAGTCCACAATGATGTCTCCCTGGAACTTACTTTTCTTCAGGCTGAACAAGCCTGTGTCCTTCAGGCATAGGAAAGGGTCTCCAGTCCTTTGATCATCCTTGTGGCCTCCTCTGGATCTGCTCCAATATTTCCACATCTTTCTCATAGTGGGGATTCCAGATCTGGATGCAGAACTCCAGAGCATGAGAGCAGAGCAAAGACACTTATTTTTGCCTTTTGGGCTGTAAGCACATTTCTGGATCATGCCCAGCTTTTCATCCCTTCAGGTCATTTTTCACAGGGCTGTTCAATGAATTCAATGAATTCTCCTAGTCTCTACACATATTGGGATTACACCAACCTAACTACAACACCCTGCACTTGGCCATATTGGACCTCCTCAGTTTCATATGGGTCCATTTCTCAAGCCTGTCCAAGGCTAGTTGGTCCTAGCCCTAGGTCTGTTTTTTGTTGGTTTGTTGCTGTTGTTGGTTTATTTGTTTTTGTTAACTCACAAATTTCCTGGGTTTTCACTATACTCCATGACTGCACTCCTTTTGATGGTATCCTATGTTCAACTATCAGGCCAGGGCTGTATGCCTCTACACTAGCTCAATTTTTTAACAGTCATAAATATTTCCCTCTACACAAAATCAGCACTTGCTTATACTACTATTTGTATATTTATATTATATGCAGATAAAAAGAAATAAACTGTAAAATAAAATAGGCATTAGGAAAAAAAATCATTTAGAGCTAAGCCATATAAAATCAAAGCTGTGGGAGTGTCAACACAAGTTGAGACAAAACAAGTCTGACAAACGTGTTTCGCTAACTCATTGCAGAAAGTGGTAGCTTGTAATGCAATTTTAATATCACGTGCACTGGGCTAGAACATATTTGGTTCACTTTGCATTTCAAATACTCACTGTGATCCGTAGAAAAATCTATGTCAGCTCATCAGGCATACCCTTTGTCTTGAAACAATTCTGTAGTGAATCAGTAGATTTTCCTAGATTATGCCTATCTCCTAAACTGTCCATGAAAAGACAAAAAGTTCTTGTAATTTTTTTTTTTTTAGCCATCTAGCTCAGGAATCAAGCATATGCTGTGACCAGAAGCTGAAGATGAAATTGCAAGATTTTGGTTTTTGAAAAAGAAATTAAATTGACAAGCATGATCTACCAGCTTTAGAGTTTTTATTCGTATATATAAAATATATAGGCTAATATTAAAATATGCAAGTATTTACTGTACTGTAGTTAGTTTAAAATTTTAATTTCTTTATATAGATGTAATGGAAAATTTCACATTATGAGGATTATTTTTTCATTATCTTGAATGTTAGTCCAGTAGCTGCAATTAGATCATGTTTTCTTTAAACATTCATTAGCATGTCTGTTATGTTGCAGTTTAATGATACAAAAGCAATTAATGAATTCTTTAAAATCATTACAGATTTTTACCTTTAATTAGTACTAAAAATATATTTTTCATTGTCTTTGTATGAAAGCATATATGGGAAGTAAGACAGCAAGGTGCAACTGTATTGAAGTTTCAAAACTATAATTAAATAACTTGTTAAACAGCTAAATAACTTCAAAATGAACATTCCAAAGTACACAGTTGCAGTATTGCATTTAATTTAATTAAATGCAGTATTGCATTTAATTTTACCTTTTGATTTAGCTTCATCTTCACATAATCTAAATCAAATTCCGTATGAAAGAAAAACCGCACATCTGCAGTAAATTGCAATCAACAAAAAGTCTATTTTTTTCAAGCCATATGTGAAATGTGAGAGCAACATTTTGTATAGTTTTTAGTAAATTGGTTTGCATTGATTAATATTCTTCACTGCTTCTTGTAGCATGTTATTTATAGTGTGATGAGATCAAACACCTACTACAGTGATTCCTTTGTGCTACAGTACCTGATTCTTAATCTTTTAAAGTCAATTTTACTGGCTGATATTTTTTTACCCAGTGGCAAGGTGGACGTACACTTTTTAGTAGTCACTTTTTTTTTTTTTTTTTTTTTGTATAAAACATTTTCCATATAAATAACCTCATATACTTTAAACTCTGTACAAGTGGAAATGGTAAATATAAAGCATACGGATCAATGACCCAAGCATGATGATATGTGATTCAAGCATAATAAGCCTTGTAACAACTAAGTCAATTATTATTCTTCTGTTTGAATTGACATTGAATAAAATCAATAAAAGAATAAAAGTAAGTACAATTACTTACAAATTCTATGCACATTTCAATGACACATCAAGGGATATTAATAACAAAATTATTTCTTTCTGTATTATTATTATATAATAATAAAAAATAAATAAAAAATAAAAAATAAAAAAAAATAAGTTATTTCTGTAGAAAGAGACAGGCTGGTGCAAAATGTGGTGAAAAAGGCCTAACACTAGTTTATAAATTATATATAAAATATAAAAGGAAACCAATACTAGTTTATAAAATAAATAACACAAGCAAAAGCATTACCTAAGTTCACTCAAAGAAGAAAAGAGCCATCCACTATAATAGTTTTAATAAGATGTTTATTTTTGAACTGCCAGAGCATAGGAGAGTAATCTCAGCTGGACCCATTTCGTATGTAAGAAAAGTCCCAAAAGAAAGTAATGGCAACTGTGTACTGAAAGCACCAACAAGAGGCTTATGAGAAAAGTCTTACTTAAACACTGCATTAAATAATTTAATCTTTTAAGATTGGCTTGGAACTAAGGTCTCATACTTTATAATATTACTTATAAAATGGAAGCCATTAGGCATTAGGGAATTGTGCCCCAGTACTGGGAACAGTGGGAAAAATTATATGATGCCTGATTTTCAATCAATGGAGTGTCTGAAGTCAATTTCCGAAGTTAGGTATAAAACACAGGAGTCATTGCAAATCATGAAAAATTGAACGCTGGATATTTGTTAAAAGAACCTTTGCAAATTAGCGAAAAAGGACTGTTGCTAATTTGACTAGTACTACATTAAAAGAAATGTCTAAATCCCTTTCCTTTCTATAACAGAAACTTTAAGAGCCTTCATTTCATTGGCAGTGAAAAAAACCATCAGAAGCGAAAGCAGGGCAACTTGTTATTGAATATATGTCACAGTGGAGAAAATAATCTTTGCAATTTTGAAAGCTAAAATGAGAGATCAGATGAGATGCAGTGGTTTCCAGGTATTTGTCTGTTTTCTGGTAGCTGGAATCTGCCAGCACATTAATAGTCAGGCCTCAGCTCTCCACAGCACATATTATATTACATAATTGGTGTATAAAATGCCTGCCTGTATTACGGAAAATCTTTTAATGACCTATCTTCCTTTCCTTTCCTTTCCTTTCCTTTCCTTTCCTTTCCTTTCCTTTCCTTTCCTTTCCTTTCCTTTCCTTTCCTTTCCTTTCCTTTCCTTTCCTTTCCTTTCCTTTCCTTTCCTTGCCTTTCCTTGCCTTTCCTTGCCTTGCCTTGCCTTGCCTTGCCTTGCCTTGCCGTGCCTTGCCGTGCCTTGCCTTGCCCTGCCG
>JAPSGF010000028.1:5871956-5948558 GCA_035772895.1 Perdix hodgsoniae | reverse complement strand
CTTGCCTTGCCTTGCCTTGCCTTGCCTTGCCTTGCCTTGCCTCGCCTCGCCTCGCCTCGCCTCGCCTCGCCTCGCCTCGCCTCGCCTCGCCTCGCCTCGCCTCGCCTCGCCTCGCCTCGCCTCGCCTCGCCTCGCCTCGCCTCGCCTCGCCTTCTTTTTCTTTTCTTCTTCTTTTCTTGCTATTAGTTCTAAACTGTGTTCAGTTGAGAAGAATGTCACATCAATATTTTCTTCCAGAAGGCACAGAAGGCATTATAACAATATATTGTTAGGTATTGGTCTCGTTGTATTTAAAAAAAGAAAAGAAAAAGGTAATGCAAATTCCAAGAAATTAAGAAAAAGATTAAATCCATAAATGAATCTGTGGTATAACAGAAGAAAATTGATAAATAATAATCTTGATATTCTAGTTGGATAATGGAAGAAGTTAAAAAGTAGATTACAGGAACATAGAGTTATGGTACATTTGTAGATTAGGGTAAGGGATGAATAATCAAGAGTCACAGAGGTGACTAGACAGCATATTGACCGATTTAAGTATGCTTCCTTAATTTACTTCTACATGGAAATCTTTTGGATGGCTAATATAAATAAAGTTGAGAAGTGAATAAATACATGTGACCCCAGGTACTCACAGTGACACTGTAATAATCTGCAGAAGTCTGTCTACTTTTCAAAGAGTACAACATTATTTCATATTTAGAACCAAGCATAAACAACATGTAATTTGATGTTCTCAAAACTACTAAATTAGGACCCCCAGGCTTTATAGCATTTTTACTTTTTTCTTGAATATGAAATGAAACTCTTGCCTTGAATTTATCCTAGTTTGTAAAACTGTATACTAATAATGTTTTACAACTAGCAAATTTATTATGAATTCATATACTTCCTCCTATAACATATTACACTAACAGTACCAGTGAATATCAGTTGATAACCTCATCTTCATTTTTCTTGTCAGACTGAATGTTCTGTGGGACTAGTTTACTAAAAAACTAAAAACAAAAGTCTTGAAGAAGTTCAATATTTTAAAAAATAAAATAACAAATTTATAATACCTAATAAAACAGAATGAAACTCATTCTGAAAGCCTTAGTTTATGTATGGTTACATATTGTGTTCCAAACACTGTTACCTACTTAGGTATCATTGATTTTAAACTCTTTGTTCTTTTTTCTCTTTTAATTCAAGTAGGGTTAGGTGAAAGTTGTCTATAATATTGTTTTTTTCTTAAAAAAATGCCCTTAACAATTAAAAAAAAAAAAAAAAACTGAAATAGAAACGAACCTTTAAAATGGAATAGTGTAGAGAAGGGATTTTTGCACTCATATCTTCACATGATTGCAGTTTTGTCATAACTAAATCTGCTCTGTATACATGTGAAAATCAGATACAGCAACTTAATTCTTGTCCTTTCATTCAGAGGAAACTGAGAGCTGCAGTTTGTCAGGATCATTAAGTATGTAATGAACTCTTCAAACATAAAAGGAGTGAGTCAGAATATTGTAATATATGAGTTAATGATGCCTTCAAATTAACAATTGCCAGAGACCACGTCTTTTTTGTTTATATATAAAAAAACAAAGACTTAGATATTTTATTAAATTTATGTGTGCTACTCCCATATATGCTGATAACCATTGGAAAATTACAGACTTAAAAAAGAAACTGCAGTATTTACATAGAATATCAAATAGATATAGTATTAATAATAGTTATTAATATTGCTTGCCGCCTTTGTATTCTGCTCATTGATTTACCTATCAAAATTAGTATTCCAAAAGATGAGTGAGTTAACATTGCTGTCATATTTTCATACTTTTACATTTTTATGAGTTGATCTTTACTATTAATCTGTTCATTTTTTTTTTTTCATTTTTTACTCTCTTTTGACTAATCCATATTATGTCACCACTCTGATCTTCCTTTCGTAGGAGATTTGGAGTATAGTTCGTGTATTTTACAGCTTTGCAAAACTAGAAGTAGAGAAGCAGAAGCTTTCTACCACTGGATTTCCATTAGTTAAGAGGAGCTTATAATGAGAAAGACTTTTCACATGGGAAGTTACTCATAGGATAGGGAGGAATGATTCTGAACTAAATGAGGGGACATTTAAGCTAGATGTTAGGAGGAAATTTTTTACTGATGATGAGGCACTGGAGTAGACAGCCCAGACAAATTACCTTGGATGCCTCATCTCTGAACATGTTAAAGGCTAAGTTGGATGGACCTTGTGCAGCCTGACCCGATGCCTGATATAGCAATTGGCAGAGCAGGGGAGTAGGATGTATATGATCTTTGAGGTCCCTTCCAACCTAAGCAATTTTAGCATTCTACAATTTCTTTCCCACAGGACATGAGCTATTTTCCCTTTTTAGATCATAATAAAAAAAAAGTAATAACAAAAATAACCATAATAAAATCTTTCTCTGAATCTTGTTCAGTTGAGATCACAATATAAATGCAAAACTAGGTGGCTGTTTCATATATGACATTACTAACATTTAAGTCTATTCATAGCAGTAAACATTCTGTTTCAGAGCTAGATCATTTGGCCTAGAAAGGAAAATGGCAACAAAATTCTAAACCACATATTTCTAGAATATTGTTTTCTTTGAGATATGCAGATAAGGTTTTATAGACTTGCCTTTGCATTTTTGCATTTTCTCTGAGATTCTTGTTTTGTTATCCAGAGATAATAATACTATAAAACTATTTTCTGCATTATAAAGCAAAATTGTGAAGAATTAATCAGGTGGAGTGAAGGAAGACAGCATTTTCTGAGATCTTCATGAGCATTTATTTTAAGATAGCACAGTACAGCCCATTGAATAATGAATTTATCCAAATGAATCTCAATGATAAATTCACATACTGTCATGTGTTGTATTTGATTTTTATTTTGGAGCAGATACATTATTTATTGGAATGCTGTTTTAATTTTTTTTCAGGTTTGAAGTCAGATACCATAAACAAATGAAGAATAAAATTTAGATTGATTAAACCCTAATTTTACAATTACTTTTATATATACTTAAAATGTTATTATATTGAAGTATATTAACCTTTGAACAGAAAAAAATCACTTGTTGAATTCAGATGTCTTAGATGATTCCATGTTGTATGATACTTCAATTTTTCTTTTCTCTTTTTGAAGCCATGTTAATCGCTCGTTACTTTTTGTTTTTCCCTACTGTATGATATGAAATGAAAATAAATGCTAATAATAATTTTAATTTGACACAAAAAAGCATGTTTCAAAGTCATACCTGTGATCTTGTATCTGATATCATTGTGAGAGTTACAATAAATTACAGATGAGCAGTAGAACATTTCTGTTGTGAAGTTTGGCCTTGGCTAACTTGTATATTTTTAAAAAATGGTAATCTCTAGAAAGTTGCTTATAGTGCACAGTTGTAGAAGAAATGTTGTTAAGAAAGAAAAAAAAAAAAAGTATGCTTTTTTTTAGGAACATTTTGGTAACATTTGGTATTGCATTCCAAATGAAAGATTACAGAAGAACAAAGAAAGTCATGTACCAGCAATCATCAATAAAGGCCATTACAGTTATAATATTGTCTATGTAAAGCACTTCAGACAGTAGTTGTTTTGTGCCACAAATAATATGTGACCACATCTGTATATAAAGCAGATGTGGAACTTTAGCGGAACATTTGTGGAATCGTTCTTTCCAATCTCTGTCTAAAATATAAAAATGTGCCTATTAGTAGTTCATTTATATTAGTAAAATCCAGATCTTATTACAGGAACCTTGAAAGTATAATGAATCATAACTTTTTAAAAGTATGGTACTTGAGGGATTGCTGGAGGCAAAGAAAGTTTTGGTACTGATATGTCACTACTGGCCAGTTTCTGATTAATAACGGTCAGTTCTTAATAATTAAATAATTAAAATAAAAAATAAGAAGCAAGAAGAGAAAAACTCATCCATTAACAACTGAAGCACAAAGCTATGGAAAAGACTTGTTTGCTGTTGTTTTAATTTTTTGGTTAATTTGTATTGGTTTTTGTGTGTGTTGGTGGCTTTGTATTTTTTATTTATTTTTTAATGCATTTGTCATTGTATTACATTCTTATGCTTTCCCTGGAGTAGTTTTGGAGTTATGTGACAGTCATAATAGCTTAAAATCTGAACTTCATGTTGCAGCCAGGAGGTTTAATTTTAGATGCTTGCTACTGCATAGCATTAAAGTTCTCCAAAACAAAACCCAGTAGAAGATAATTTTGATGAAATAGTCAACTGAAATAGTTTCTACTATGCAAGAGTAAGTCTAAGAGCTGAGGAAAGGAGGGCTTGAAACTTCAACATGCAGCACAATCTTTTATGATCTTTTATGAGACAATAACGTCCATTTTTTTAAAATATTTTCAATGTGTTTGTGACATTCACTTAGTGTAACAAGCTACAAGAAATCAGTAGAGTAAGATAAACTTCAGAAAACTCTAATAATATTGTCCATAATATTAAACCTAGGTGCCTTAGGAATACACTGTGATAAAATTTTAGCTTTGTCAAATGTACTCAGCAGAGAAAAAAAGTCTATCTTTTCTTTCTGATTAGAATAGCACATTTGAAATATTCAGGAAGACTGTCTGAGGAAAGCAAACTTCATGAACATTTATTGAGGAAAAGAAATAAAAACCAGACATATTTTATTATTCACAGTGAATGGTTTTGTTACTCTTAAGAATACCAGAATAAAACCATTCTAAAAAGCAAACATTTTTGTATTTAAAATAAAGATGTCTTTAAATAATTACGTGGCAACATTCATGTCAGTTCAGAGGCTTGAACTGCAGTATGATGAAGACTATGAAAATAAATAAAGAAAAAACAGATTGTTGAACAATTAATGGCTACTAAGCAGAATACAAATAAAAATAGCAGAATGAAAGACATATGAAGAGCTGAGATATTTGAGCCCAAAACTACAGTCATTTCATTATCATTAGGAAATGCTATAATTCACTTTCAAGTTTTCAAGAAACAATATCTGTCTGACAAATACAATCAGGATAGCCAAGGCTGGACAATTTGTGTTGTTGTTCTTCTTCTGGTTTTTGACTAACTCAGAATTCAGATCCTGATTCACACATGCATTGAAACTGACTAGCTTAATACGTTTTTATATAGAAAATGCTATCTTCCATTTCAGGGCTCTTTGATATACTGATATACTTGTTATGGTTTCTGTTGTGATTTTTATAGTTATTGCAGTCATCTGCGATGTGGAGTTAGCTCCTACTGGGGGATTGGGATGGTAGTCATAATGTACTCTTGGGAAGTAGCTTATACTTTCAACATAATTGTACTTATTCTTGTAGGTTTTTTTTAATATAATTATTATTACTAGGCAAAAGCAATGTATTGATGCTTGATTTGTTGATATCAATTTGTGGGGGGAGTTACTGAGCTCTTCTTTTAAGTTAAGCTGCTTACTGAAGTGTTAAATCATTTGATAGTTTTATGTTTGCTACAAAGATAAAGGAAGAATATATGATTTCTTGCAGGTTGTCTTGCTATTTGTCCTTGCATCTCACTGTTTGGTGAGCTAAGAGGTTAAAATCAGAGCAATTCCATGGATTTGTGCCTTACTTTATTTTCATTTGTGTCAACAGAAAATTCCTATGGGAGTTCTAAGAGGGAAGCATGAAATTATTGGAAGAGATTATTTCCATTATTACTGTAATCTAAATTATTACTCTATAAAAATGTAGGAGGGAGTATTAATAAATCCCAGTCTATGTTGTTCCCTGATGGCTCTTCTCCAGATACGGGATAATAAACAGCAGAGAGCAATCTCCTGTGTCACAATCCATAAAATATTGATTCTTATCTACTTACTTTTCTTTTCTTTTACTAATTTTAATAGCCTAATTTTGCTGAAATAACCACTGAAACTGTATTTATTTATTTATTTTTATTTTATTTATTTTATTTATTTTATTTTATTTTATTTTATTTTATTTTATTTTATTTTAGATGTGAAAGGTTATGTCTTACAGCTTAAGCATGGAGGTCTGCTAAGGTGTAATTTTCTTCTTCTTCTTTCAATTCCTTTACATTTCCGGGTGATTCAGGGCTCTGATAATCCCTCACTAATTTTTTTCTGTAGAGCTATTTTTCTGCAAGTTTTACACACTTATGTGTTTGTGCGTGTATGCTTTTACAGCCTTATTAAGGATTTTGCAGACTGATTGAGCTAGTTGAAATGAAGTTCAGGGATATTAGGCAACTAATGCCTAATCTTTCACTGTAGGACTGTTTATTGTTTGGCCATTTATTTAGAACATAATTGTGCAACCCTCCAGTTGCAGCAGTAGTTTGTACAGCACGGCCCTGTGCTCCCATCACCAGAATGGTTGTGTAAGTACAACCTTTTCTGTCCCTGTGTTGAGGTACATTGGTGAGATATTGAGAGTTCACCATACAGTTGTGATTGCACAGAATCCAGGGTGGTACTAGGACCAAAAAATCATATGTGTAAAATAGCAGAGTCACTCAGGAGGGTGTGAAGGGAAAGCTTGTGAAAATTAAGCTATAGTCTTGGCTAGCTTGTTAAATAGATCTTCCTGTAGTTAATTTGTGGTCTCTTCAATGTGTTGTCTTTTCTGGCTCATGAAACATGAGGGATTGTAGTTGTAATTGTCTGTGATGATTCCCAGTGTTTCAGATTTTTTAAAATACTATTACTTGGAGGACTACTTTGAGGAATCTGAAGCAATGCTTATCTCCTTCCTTCAAACTGAGAACATTAAAAACAGTGAAATGAAGTTAATATCAGATTTTAAATGAACTTAAAAGATGAATATAATATCAAGGAAATTACAAAAATACTGCATATGATTTCCTCTTGGCTACTTTTGAGACTTTTGAGATTATATTTAAGAGTTAAGCGTTATGATTGCTCAGTATTAGCTTTTAAATAAAGTATGCAAATATAGGTAAATAGAAATGTAAATAGTAGAAGTAGAATAGAAAGGTAAATAGTTTTTAAGATAATATCTGTCCAGAGACACACAACTCAATTTTAGCCAAGCTAAAGTCTTGTTATAGTAAATTTCTCTCAGTTGATATAGCTTTCATTTTCCAGTTACATAACAAATCTAATCTCTGCTGTCTTCCAAATAAAGATGTCCCACTTATTTTAGGAATATCTAAGGTGAACTGGGCAGTTGCACAAGTGTAAGCTAACAATACAGTGCAATCTCTTCCACCATTATATTTACATGATGAAGGAAGTATTTTATTATATTTTTAAATCTATCCTAATGTGGATGGGTATTGAGGGTGTGATTTAGGGTTTTCACTACAATAAAGCAGTTTTAATCATGTTTTATGGTCTAAATGCCAATTATGTGTCAGGAGAAAAGAAAAAATCTACCTGTTCGTTTAGTTGGTTTTTGTTGTTGCTTGTTTTGCTATTTATACAGTGAGCTGAAGGAGGTGTCTGAAGCATCTGTCTGACGTCATTCTCAAAGGCTGAGGCTTATTACTAATAATATACAGCTAACTCAATATTCAGTTTGAAAATAGCAGAGGAAAATCTGTTTACAATTTCTTTTAAAGTTCTGAACTACTTATAAACAAATGTTATGTGGTGTTTTTCATTTCTGCAATCAATGGATTTAGCTGCTGTAAAACTCAAATTAGAGTTTGGCTATGATGTTGAAACTAGCATTGAGTTTATTATAATCGCCATTTTCACCACAGTGTTTTAATGTAGAGGTTTTCATTGTTATTATCTTGCACTGTTGATATTTTCCATATGTTTCTCCACGGTTTCCATCAGAGAAAACATTCTGATGAATTTGGTCTGGATAAATACACCATGGGGATGCTTGCATTAGAGTTTGTGATACTTCACCTTCATAACTGATCTTGATCTTGAAAACCATAGAAAATGCCTCAAAGGGAAATATTATAGAGAAACAATCATGTACACTTCTTAATTTGTTTCTTTGTGAATGAGGCTTTCCACATCTGCTTTTCTCTCAGCTGGTCTTTACAAATATTTTGAAGTCTCACAACAGCACAGCTGATCAAAGTGTTAAGGGAGTAGAAAACAGGAAATGAGAACAAAGCAGAGAGGAGATAGAATGTAAGTGGGGAATATAGAGATGAAAGGTGATATTAGCAGGAAAAAAAAGATGTAAGGGGTGCTAAGACTACAGAGACTCCTTTTTCCAGTACTAATGCTTTATTGTACCTCAATACCCTTTTCATATCATAGGAATATAAGATGAGAGAAACACCAAGTGCTTCTTACATGTCTTGCACAATGTGATCCCCCTCAGACAGATTATCTCGATGCCATTATAAAACAGGAAAACTGTAGTGCAAGGGGGATAAGTTACATTTCTCAGCTTCATGATGTTACAAAATTTTATGATACTCCTCCTTTTCTAATGTTTTTTGCTCTTTCATGTAGATTCAGTTTCAGAAGTTCCTGTGCGTATTACAAAAGTTATAAATCTCACAAAATGCTTTTCATTTTAACTGATTGAAAGAGAAAAAAAGATAACAGTAGCTGCAGCTGTGTATTGTCCTTCCAACATTGTAAGGATAAGTTTTAATTCAGATGAGAGTGTAAATTATTAACACAGTGGAACTTGATAGATATAGAGAAGAAACCATTTGATTTCGTTCTCCTTTTGATAATGTTAAATGTCTTAGATTTACACTTGCATAAAAGAAATGGCTATCAATACTGAGACGTCCTTGACATAACTTTAAAATGTCACAGATACCATATCTCCTCACATAACAGCCACTCAGTCTGACTTAATAACAAGCAACAGAATACTGTAATTTTATGATAGATACTTGCTCTGAGTATGTGCTCATTTTTGAGCGAAAAATCTCAGGCTGGCATTTGGAAATACATAATATATGCAAGCAAATTAGTCACACTTGAATATTACTGTAAAGCAAAGGAAAATAACTTTGGATATGTAATGAAATGTAAGTTTGTATTTTTGGCTTGTGTTATATGCTAATTTTCAGGCAGTACTTTCTTTATCAACTTAAAGAATTTTATCTGGAAAGTGAAGAGATGTTATAACGGATGGACAAGTAGGAAATAGTTGCATTTCATAGAAGTTCAGAAGGACTATGTAGGTCTTTATAGTCCTGTGTTCTTGCATAGGTCTATTTTGTTTGTACTAAACTATAGTTTGACTCAGAATCCCAAAATAAGCAGGAATTATACAGTTTTCCATTATGCCGAAATATTTTATCCTGAGGAAGAGAGTTACTGATAATCCTGAGAAATTTGTATATAAAATAGCACAAGAAATCAGACAAATGCATTAGTATTTGTTTCAGCCCACAGCCTATTCTAAGCTGCTACTTTTTAAAGCTATAGACTATATAGACTAATCTATTTGAAGAGAATAAGATGTATTGCCTGATTCATTCAGGAGATAAGCCAGGATGTTGTAGCAGATAAAACTCAACTTGACATTCTGAGCAAAAAAAAGGTGCAAATATGAAAATGGTATAATTAAATCTTTCTAAATTACAAAATGATTCTTTATTCCATTTTTTTAATATTATTTGAACTAAGAGTTTAATTTTTTTGCATGTTTTATTGTTGTTGTTGGAGAAAATCTTTTAATACACTACAGTAATAAAAGATGTGTCAAGGCATGAATTCATACAAATACAAAAAAAATTTTGTGAACTTTTTCCCTGTCAAATTTGCTAATGAGAAATGTTTCTGATGATGCATTCAGATTTCCATCTCTATCTAATGGAAGTAGCTAAGTGCATTAATCCAATTTCATTTTCAGTGCTCCAAACAATTGCTGCATTTCCAAAATGTTTATTACTTGAAATATTAATGAAATAATTAATGAAATTACCTAACTTTTGCATGTGGTCCAACTCGGAGAGAAAATGTGAGTCCTTTCACGCAAGCTGGACTGAAAATATTTTAACTGATACAGGAAGTGTCCATTTGGACAGATGTTCTGCTGATTTAATTTATCATCTGTGAAGAACATTTGATAACTAATGTTAGTACCATATCTATGTTTTGCATTACACTCTTGGAAACTTTGCACTGTCCTTTAATATATAAAATGACTAGATGGACAAAGCAAAATTAGCTCTATAGTTAAGAAACTATCTTTATTAGAGATCAGGTGATTGAGTATAAGAAAAAATAATAAATATATTGATAAAAGGTGCTAGGATGGGATTTACACTAACAAAACAAGGTATTTAGTTTAGTGAAGTCATGTGTAAAACACACATGTAGTGCTTTGACCCAGTACATTTCTAGTTGTCCATGGTACCTTTTCTTTAGTCATAACTAATCCTTTTTCATGAAGGCAAAATATCACTTTTTCCTAAAATGAGAGTTGTTGAAAGAAAACTGAAAACTGATAAGCTCTGAAAATGCAAAAATCTTGTATTTCGAATGATGTGTTATTACATTAGATGATTTTTTATCATGCATAATCATGTTAGATAGTTTTATTCTCAAGACTACAGAAATTGAGTGAAATTGCTCTTCTGGAAAACTGTAACATACTGCTGTCATTTTTGAAGGACACTGGGAAAATATTATTGAAATGTAGACAATGGGGAAAACAGAAATTGAAAACCAGGTCTTTCTATAGTGCAAATTATTTTTAATAGATGTTGACTTCTAAAGATTGCAAGATCGTTCCTCAGACACCTAGTAGTCCTGCTAAAAAGCAACTACTTGAGTCTTCCAGAGAGCTCTGTACACCTTCAGAAGCCTAGGATTATCCTTGTTACTCCTACTTTAGCCTTGCTTTCTCATGTGAGATGCATTCTCACACTATCTTTGAGTGACTTTTTTTTCCCAGTCAGTCCCTCTGAAAATATATTGGATCACATAGTTGTCTATAAGAGATATCCTTGGTCTGATACAGACCTGCACTAGAGAAAGTTCTTTGAGATTGCTTCTTGGAGGAAGAGTCTTGCTGTCTCTATTCACAGGATTAGCAGAAGAAAGACATTTTCTTTTTAAAAAGAAAATTAAGAGCAAAGAAAACACTACTGTTAAAAAAATCTTGGACGGCAAT
The DNA here is from genome assembly GCA_035772895.1 of Perdix hodgsoniae. Lineage (NCBI taxonomy): Eukaryota > Metazoa > Chordata > Aves > Galliformes > Phasianidae > Perdix > Perdix hodgsoniae. Next base: position 5,937,473 of record JAPSGF010000028.1, on the reverse strand, counting down.
TATTAACCTTCTTAACTGATAGTATATTTGGAAAACTAGCTAAAATGCATTCAGAAAGGTAATCACACATTTTCTGTACATAATATAGACTGAGTCTGCATACAACTTCCCTTGGGGGAATTAGGCACCTGAGAGGACATCTTCCAAATATATTCTGAGAATATTCCCTAATTAGTTGCAGACAAAATCAACTAGATTAGGTTGAGCACTGTACATAGATATTTTGAGAACTTGGATAAAATACATTGTTATCAGTATTGCAGCAGCATCAATCAATTGCATGTTATGCTGGTGTTCTATGATGGAGAGCAACAGAGAAAGGAACCTAGATGTCCATGTACATCACTAAATTCAAAAACTAACATACAGTGTGTTTCACAATGTATGAAATAGGTCTCTGCAGCCCTGTAGCCTGTCATTTGGAAGACTGTATCAAAAAACATGTTATCTTAAAGGAAGAAGCAAGAAAGTCAAATGGATAAAGTACGCCTAGGTTTAAAAAATAAATGAATAAATAAATAAAAACAAATTGGAAGATGAGTTTGCTTGTTAAGGAGGTTATTCTCTGCTCTCTTTTAACAGTGTATCTGTTAATTTCTCTGTCTGCATTTCTCTCCTTCGAAATGTTAATTGCATCAACCTCCTTCAACTTTTTGGTGTATCTATATTAAAAGCTCCTTAAATGCAAGGAATTGTTATGCATAGAGCTGATAAGATATGCATTTCTCTAAGGACAACACACAAAATAATACTATGAATACTTTCCTTTCAGATCTTTGTGGTTTATTTTTGTAATTGCTCAACATCCTCCACTTTCTTATTCATACATACAGAGGGACAAGTAAAGAAATCTGGAATATTTATAATGATCTCTATGTCCTTGGAAGGACTGCAGCTCCAATAAAATTCTGGTCAAAACCTTAAAGATTTCATCTCCATTGTTTCACTCTGGAAGTGTACATTGGCATCTGCCTACATTATCTCTCTGCGAGAAACCATATCTTTCCTGTGTCTTTTCCAGGTTGATGTTCTTATCCATCACTTCATAAGGGATGATAATGTGAGAACAGGATGTGAGGTGACAAAATGTACTCAACGTCTGGAAAGAGATTTCTGCCAGCACTGAAGCTGGCTAAGGCATGATGTGATTCATCAAGCAATAATTTTAGTGTAGATTGGATTAGGAACTATTTCTTGAGTGATAAATTAATTCTGAGTAAATGGCAGTTTCCTATGAGAGTATTTTTCATTGTTTTGAATACAGTAGAATGTTTATGAACTCCTTTGATTTTATGGAAATTTGGTGCTTTTTCCAGACAGCAACTCCTGAAACTGTACAGTTCCATAGAAATCTCAAGGTTTTTATTGTCTATTGCTGTGTACAGTTCATTTGTACTAATTTTTTAATTTTCTTAATGATGGAATATGGAGACATGGTTATATTTTTCTTTGTCTTTTTTCATTCTTTTTCTTTTTTCTTTTCTTTTCTTTTCTTTTTTTTTTTCCAAAATTCTATTGCCTATGAAAGACCCAGGAGCCCAGTATGTGTTTCATGCAAAAAAACTTAAGTTGTAGGAGTAGCTAGCCAAATGTAAAATTGCAGTTTTTCTTGGCTAGTTCTATCTAGATGACTCAGACTAACATAAACCAGGAGTGTGACAGTATTCCTAAATAAATCTCAAAAAACATGAAACCTTATTGGAAGATAATGATTTAATATGTAACATAGCAAGTAAAAGGTAAGCCAGAAATAAGAACCTGATTTTATTTGATAGAGCTACTAACTACACTTTTTTCAGCTGGTTAACTGCTGGTTATAGGTATTTAAACAAACAAACAACAAAAAAAAATCAACAAAATATGCAGGTTAACTATAGATCGCATAAATAAAACATGAAGATCCTAAGTAGTCTCTGTATTTTCATCAAAATATACTGACATTCATTCTACAACTCACTATGGTAAGAAAGAAATACACAGCACTCAACAAAAACATGTACACATCTATATCAACTGCTATGTATGTCAACATCACAAGGGGAAAGAATTTAAGATTTTTTTCTTAAAGTTAAAAATTTTTAAACAACTTAAATAGTTCTAAAACACTATTTTATTATTATTATTATTTTTAATTAAATAATCTTCAACTTTCACACACATTATGTTGACATTGATAATGTATTATCAGTAAGGGTTCAGGCTTTTTTGTTGAGGTTTTCAGTAATATTAGCCTGATCTTTTTGTTCCAATCTTTTAAAAATTATTTAGCTAAATTGATTTCAGTATGGTCTTGATATCTTTGTTTTCCTGAAAAGTCTTAGTGATGAGTTTAAAAATTTGTCCTAGTGACATGTACTAAAATAAGGAGTCTGCATTTCACAAGTGAATTATTTCAACTGAAACATGATATTTAGTGATAACCAATATCTGTAATATTCTTTTATACATTTGTATACAGCACAATATGTTTGTTGTTGCATATGGCATGTAACAGGTGATTCTCCATGATTTCCTAGCTATTATTTACATAATATTATGTGGCAACACTATTACACTATGTTGTGGCAACAAGCTATTTTTATTGAAGATTGACTGACTATAAGGCAAAAAGACTTCAGTGTGTCCTAGGAAATGTTAACAACTCAGTCTTCAAAGAGTTGAGCATTTTATATTTAGTCTAAGTCAGACCTAGGAGACTAGAAGGTAGATTTTTCTTTATTTTAAGCATTGATTCTGCAAGAAAGACAGGAGAGTTTGTGTCAATATTTTTTTTACATTTTCCAAGTATCCTTGCAGGTCACAGTAATCAGTGGATTTGTGATTGTTTATTGATTTTTGAGGCAACAATGCATGGATAATAGGCATGATTTATCCTATGAATTTCCTTGGTTAGATGTGTCTGAGACTGAGAAAGTCTCCAGAGGCGATATGAAGTATTTTGCATTTCTGTATTCTGCTGTTCTTTCTCTCTTCATTCGGGACATACATATATATATATATTTTTACCTGTGATATTTTTTTCCAATTGAAAATTCTTAGGGCTTATACTACTACTTAGCATTCAACAATGCAGAACACTTCTGCAGCCACAGTTGCAAAACGTATCTGCAGTGCGAATTGGTAATGAGTATTCAATCATTCTAAAACAAATTCTTCCTACACTGAATATATTATAAAAAGAAAACGTATTCTGAAGTCTATTTTCAGCTAACCTTTTGCTTCAGATCTGTTTTGAAGTATGCTTACTGCAACAGTTTTTTTTTGTTTGTTTGTTTTGTTTTTTCCTACTGTCTTATGTAGTTAGTAAGGATAACGGAACAGTCTAGCACTTGTGCAGAATTTATTAATACAGAAGGGAAAAACAAATCAAATTCTGCTTCTTGATTTGAAAGGTCACTTGAGGATAATCTTGTCAGTGTTTGAGGTCTATTTGTTTAGTACTAATGATACTCTGTAGATTTGCAATTATTGTAAGACATACTTTGCTGGTTACTGAGAATGACTATTTCTTATATTAAAGAAGCAATACATAAATGTATTATTCACTAGAGAATATTCTATAAAGTCTTGCAGAATCTGTCTCGTTTGAGGCAGAATAATACTTAAGTATTCAGATTCCTCTTAAACACACAGAAAAAAATTATTTCTAAATGTCTAGCGTAACACTTATGATATTAGTGATATATATATATATAACACTTAGTGATATTCCAGCTGAAAAATGATCTACGTCACTCTTATGTGTCTTAAAACATTAAAAGACTTAACTCTTTACATACAGCTTTGAAATTCTGTAAAGTGTTTTAAATATTGTACTGTGACATTTATTTTCAAAGTTCAAACTAAGAAATGATGGTATGTGTTCAAGATAATATACACAGCAATTTCATGTTTAAATATTTCTGTTGTGGATTTGCTATATGTTGTTGTTTCCTTCACTGTCTCCAGCTTCCAAAATTTATACATTTAGTAAAGACTGGGAGCTCATTTCATACTGAAAATATTTGGTAGGGCACAGTGCTGGTTACATTTTTATCCTCCAGCTCAGAACATGTTTCTCTGAGCATGAAAAGACAGTTTCATCTTCTGAATGAAGAGATCAGATACACTACATTGTCTAGCATAGCATAACAAGTTATCACTGTTCTACCATTTCTGCTTTTCCATCCTTTTTCTTACAAGTGTATGAGAAAAATAGTGTATGAGAAAAATGGGAGTGATCACAAAATGGTACAGTTCTTGATTCTTCATGAAGTCAGGAGGGGGCCAGCAAAACTGGTTTCTGAAGGGTGGATTTTGAACTGTTCGGGACATTGATAGGGAGACTCCCTTGGGACTCAGTTTTGAAGGGTAAAGGGTTCAGGAAGGTTGGCTGCTCCTCAGTAAGGAAGTCATGATGGCACCGGAGCAGGTTATCCTCCTATTCCACAAGATGAAGGGAAAAAGACAGGTGTGGGTGTGGTTTCTTTAAGCTCAAGAAGAAAAAAAGTATCTACCTTCTGTGAAGAAAAGGAAAGAAACTTGGGAAGAGTACAAAGAATTTGTTAGGATATGCAGGGAGAAAATTAGTAAGGCAAAAGCCCAGCTTGAACTCAATTTGGCAATTGGGGTAAAACAGAGCAAAAAACTTTTTTACAACTATATTAACAGTATGAGTAGGGCTAAGGAGAATCTCCATCCCCTACTGGATGCAGTGGAAAACATGACCACTGAGAATAAGAAAAGGCTGAGATTCTCAATGACTTCTTTCTATCTGCATTTAAAAGTCAGACCGGTTATCCTTGGGAACTCTACCTCCTGACTTGAAATTCCTGAATGGAACAGAATAAACAGCCATCACAATTCAGGTGGAAACAGTTATAAACATAGTACTCCACCTGGACTGCCACAAGTCAATGGAGCTGGATGGGATCCACCTGAGGGTGTTGAGGGACCTGGCAGAGGTGATTGCTAAGCTGCTTTCCACTATCTATCAGTGTTCTGGGTCAACTGGAGAGATTCAGAGGACTGATGGCTTACCAGTGTGACTCCCATCTACAAGAAAAGTCCAGTGAACTGCAGGCCCATCAGCCTGAGCTTGGTGCTGGAGGATATTATGGAGCAGATCATCTTGAGGGAGATCACATGGCACATGAGAGACAAATGAGAGATCAGGCTCAGACAGCATGAATTCATGAAAGTTGGGTCTTGCTTGATCAGCCTGATTTCCTTGAGTGACCTGCCTGGTCAATGAGGGAAAGGCTGTTCAGATAATCTACCCAGACTTCTACAAAGCTTTTGACACTGTCTCCCACAGTATTCTACAGGAGAAGTTGTTAGCCTGTGGACTAGACAGAAACGTTTTTTTCTGCATAAAGAACTGGCCAGATAAACAAGCCCAGAGAGTTGTGTTGAATGAAGTTAAATCCAGCTGGTGACCAATCAAGAGTGGTATTTGCCAGCAGTCAGTACTGGGGCCTGTCCTGTTCAATATCTTCAGTGATGTGCCAGAACACTGTTACCTTATCAACAGAAAATCATGGGAGAAGAATGCAGAGGAGATGGGATTTCCTGTTTCTGTTACAGCTGATAGGATGGGAATGTCAGGAGAATGATTACCTCCATTCACAAATGGCTATCGCCAGACAGGCTTGTCCTTCACTGGAGGCAAAAGCTGCAGCCACTAAGGTTTTCAAGGATTTAGGGATTTTCATTTTAAAGTTTTCAAGGTTTAGGGATAAAGTGCAGGCAAAATAAGTACTGGTGAGCTATTTTGTAGCCCCAGGTATCTGGCTATATTTTATATGTTAAAGTGTTAAGAGTCTCATATTTAAAAACAAAAGCAAAAACTAACAAACAAACAAAAAAAAACAACAAAAAAAAACAGTAACTGAGCTGAATCTGTGGGTGTGTGGATGTTTCATCATGAATCACCAGAGAATATTTTAGCAAATAGTTTCCTGCTTTCCAGCTAGCACTTATATGAATTCATAATTCTGTAGCAATTTCTGAGAATTCAGAGATTCAGATCATCAAGCAAGGAAATATTTTCATGAATGACCATCATTGCAGGCTTCCAAAATTACACCCGCAATTTCCAAATAGTCTCAGCTTGGACACCATTGCCATATACATAAGACTTATTTTGAAAAAAACAAACACATTTACTAATAAAAAAGATTATGGAATGATTTTCTCATTTGTGACAATTTATAAATTACATGAAGTTTTCTTTTTTTAAGCTTAATTTTAATCATTACTTATTTAAGATGAAAGGCATAGTGAAAAAAAGAAATAATCAGGCCTGTTATGTACATCACAACCTAATTTCTGACCAAAATAAAGATGGTAGCTTAAAAAATCAAATGGACTTTGTTTCCTTCAATAGAATAAATTTACTCCTTTAAATGTCTAACTTCTACATGCTTGTAATCTTGTTTGTGCAGTGATCAAAGAAATTTCTTTCTTTTCCATTTCCTTTTAAAATCGTTGGAAAACCTTATAATAACAGTAGCTGAATCTTAGTAATTCCCTGAGAGTTTTGCCAGTAAAGAGGCTTATGGTTTCAGAAACTCTTTCTAATACTGTGGGTTGCTGTTGCTGCTGTTTTCTGTAGAAAGACTTCATACAAACTTTATCACAAAATAACCGATTATTTAATATAACGCTATTATCTTCTCCATTATAGTTTAAAGAAACTCAAGTAGTAATGGCATATTGTGTTGTGTGTTTAGTAAATGAACTGTCAGTTCTACATTTCCTGTTGCCTAGCATGGCTTTGTCTTTACTTTAGGTCAATTTTAAAGTTCAACTAAAGCATTTCTTGGCCATTGTAAGGGAAATAACAACAAATTTTATTTGTTTGTTTGTCTGTCTGTTTGTTTGTTTGTTTATTATAAATGTAATGGTGAGTCTACCCTAAAAAGAAGAAAAAAAATTGATGAGTATTTCAGCAAAGGTAATGTCAAAGCAGTAATACTGGCAAAGTTGCAGGCTTGCTTATAGATAATTTTAAAGAAAAGGTATTGTAATCTGATAGTCAATAAAAGATGCTAGACAACATGAGTAGACAAATGAGAATTGTCTTGAGTATGCACTTCTTGTTCCATGGAAGTTCTATTACTTTCAGGTACTTCATCATAAAAGTGTCATAAATTTACTTAGAAAACCTTATGGAGAAAAAATTCTGAAATGTTTGACATGGAAATTCATAGAATTATAGAATCACAAGGTTGGAAATGATCTATAAGATCATCTAGTCCAACCGTCTTCACATTACTACTCTACCACAACCACTAAACCATATCTCACAATGCCTCATTCAGATACCGCTTGAACACTGCCAGGGATGGCAACTCCACGACCTCTCTGGGCAGCCATTCCAGTGCTTGACCACTCTCTGAGAGAAAAAGTTCTTCCTCATGTCTAACCTAAACCTCCTCTGATACAACATGAGGCCATTTCCCCAGGTCCTGTTTGTTGCCTGGGAGAAGAGGCCAAACCCCTCTTCACCACAATCTCCCTTCAGGAAGTTGTAAAGTGCGATGAGGTCACCCCTGAGCCTCCTCTTCTCCAGAAAGGGAGTGCTCCAGAAACCCTCCCCAGTTTTGTTGCCCTTCTCTGGATGATTCTTTGCTATAAAGTAAGAAAAGCAACCTCTAACTGCAGCTTCCATCTTTTTTAACTGCAGTGTGTTTTTAACTGAAAGTGTGTAAAAAAGAAACAGACTACTGAAAATTAAACTTTCTGGGCTGTTAGGAGGGAAACATGGCCTGAAACGAAGAGCAGTCTGATCAGATGGGACAGAAAATTGATGAGAGGGAATTGAAAGTATCTATGAGGTGAGCCAAGAGGGAGAGTGTTTTTGTTGTTTTTTTTCCCAGAACTGTGAAAACATTTAGATGGGATGGAAAATGGAGACAAAAGACTCAGAAGATTTTTTTTCCTTTCACCAGATGAGGTGAGGAACAACTTGTGATTAAGTGAACTGGGAAGGAAAAAGCAGTGAAAAAGAAAATAATTCATGAATCAAATACTGATTCACAGTGGAGGCAGAAATATTTTAGAAAGAGAAGCGAAAGCAGGGTAAGGAAGTGAATTCCTTCATGCTGGCAGTGGAAGACTGAATTACTAATGAAGAGATTTAATATCTTTGTGAATGGGTTGCGAACTGATAACAGTTTGAAAAATAGAAATTAGACTTTGTATCTTTCTCAAACTGTCACTAGAATACTTAGCAATTATAACAGTCTGGCACACATAAGTTCCCTTAATGCTCAGGTAATTTCCTGTATTAGTATTTTCAACTGGTTTGATCCTTTAACTTCCCTCATTTAAAAATACCATTCAGTAATGCAGTGGGGCAACAAGATCAGTATTACCAATGTCATTGTACATTTGATTATGTAAAGTCTCGCCTGGCTTATCATGACAAAATGCTGGATTCTCATTGCTAGAATTTAATTAATTCCCATTGTTCTAATTTGATTACCTCTGCAAATTCAGTTTGCATTTTAATGGTGAGTAGTTTCAGAAGATAAATACTGTCTGGATTTTCAGAACCTAGGAGATTTGTGCAGTTTAGTTGCCTGGCTGTTCCCTTTTTTATTATTTTTATGGTTTTGTTTTTCTTTTGCTTGATATAGAATATAATGCATGATGTAAAATCTGATTTCTATTAGGGCTTAAGTCTGAACAGATTAGATAGTGACATTGCATCTTTACTTGTTGACTTTTTTATCTTATGAAATAAGTAATTCAGATTTAATTTGAAGCTTCCTTTCTGTGGTAAAATGTCTGCTGTCATTTCTCTACCAGCTTTTTACCAGTCACCTTATGTAATCAAATAAAATGTTATCAGTTTAATGAATTTATTTTATTTATTTATTTATTTTGTGATCTAGAGGCATAGTTAAGCATCTCTTGTAAATGGAAACATTGTCAGTGAGGTTAGCAAAACTGCTGAGAAAAAAAGTCAAGAGTCCTGCTGAAGTAATTTGCGATAGAAGATCATGAGAAATCTCAAGTATATCTGAAAAACAGAGTAGGAAGAAGTTGAACGTCTCTCTTCCAGGGCTACTAAGCTCTTAAATATCTTGAAATATCTCTGACCTTGAGATACGTAATACACTTATTACTACCTCATTATATTCTATCTTCCACACACACATACAAAAATACATCTACTGATGTAAAATGCATCAAAGGTATTTCATAGTGATACTTCAGTGGGAGTTATATTTGCACAAATTAGCTGAATATTATGTTGTTTAAAAAAATCTCTCTAGTATTTGATGTTGTTTCCTAGTCTGGAGCTAGTTAGAGATCAGAATTTTGCTGTCCATCCATTGATAATTTTCATATTTCTAATGTTACTGTGTTCAGGTATCAGGTGAGGTCCCTGGGTTTCTCTGGTGCCTGACACAGTCACTCCCAGCCAGCTCCAACAGCACCACCTCAGGATTTTGCTAGGTCCAACAGCCATGGGTGAGCACCTCAGGGAGACCATGGAGATGCCCTAGCTGAAACGGGGCAGGGTGTAAGGAGTAAGGGGCAGTGGAGAGATGGCTGTCAGGGTCTGAACCCAGCCCCATCTGCCAATCTCTTACACTGCTAGGTGGAAGGAGATGGAGACATATCAGGAATAAAGGGGTGAGATTGGGCCTAGGAAGATGGCAGATGAGGAGATATGTTTTAATATTGCCTTTTTTTTCTCATTACCCAAAATTATGTTAATTGGCAGTAAGCTATTTTTTTCCCCAGGTTCAGCATGGGAAATGGATAAATGATCTCACTGTCTTTACCTTGGCCTACACAAGCTTTTCCATCTTATTTTCTCCTTTCCTATCAAGGAGGAAGGAAATTAAGAGCAGCAGAATGGATACCTAGCCCTAGCCAAAGTCAACACACCACCCCTCCTTTTGAGGCATATGCAGAAAGCAAATAATCTATTTTCAAGGTCAAGAAGATAGTGCTCTTATGTATTTGGTGGTCCAGCCACATAGTCATTCTGATTATCTTTCACTTTACTTGGTCTTTCTTGTACTGGGCAGTCCAAAACCGGATTCAATTTCTGGATGTGTTCTTTTAAGTGTCTGTTACCAAAATAAGACATACATTTATTTTAACATATTACTGCTTACTTTGAAATGAAACATCATTTTTGAAAAAGAGTTTCACATTTGAATATTCTTTGTCACAAGAGAAACAGAAGTAGAGAAAACTCAAGATAGCACTTGTAGTTGGGTAGCCAGACAAAAAGGGTATGAAGTCATGAAAAAAGAAGTTAATTATGATGGTCACAAATGACTACTGAGATTAGCTGTTATCACAGAATCACACAATTGTGGGGACTGGAAGGAACCTTCTGGTGATCAGTGAGTTAGACCTCATACTAAAGAAGGTTCATTACAAGGTTGCACGCAAAAGTGTTCAGTTGAGTCTTGAATATTTCCAGAGAATGAGACTCCACACTCTGTTCCAGTGCTCTGTCACCCTTACAGTAAAGAACTTCTCCCTCGTACTTTAACGGAACTTCCTCTGTTTCAGTTTTTGCCCATTACCCCTTGTCCTTTCATGAACACTGAAGAGTGCCTGGCACCATTCATTTGACGCCCATACTTTAGATATTTATAAACAGTGATGAGATCCCCTCTCAGTCTTCTTCCCTTTGGATATATAATAGTAGCATAGTGGAACTTTGTAACTTCATATTTGTCTTTAGCTTTTAATGAAACTTAGGCTATTAAATTAGCTTTCAAGAAGCCATTCAAAGTGAATACAACAATTGAAGAGCTATAGATCTAAGCAATATCTTTGGTAGCTTTTGAATTACCAAACTAAATTTAAGCATTAAAAAAAAAAAAAAAAAAGCAATATTTTAGTTCTAGCCACTGGACCATCCCATGCACATATATGGTATGCTTGAAGTGAAAACAAACAACAATCAATCAAACAAACAAACCTTTTTTTTTTTTCTTCTTTCTGTAGACAGAGTACCACAGTACATAGAAACTGCAGGAGAAGCAAGTTCGTACAAATTTTTTGTGTAACACTGTCAGCATATCATTTCAGAGGTTTTCAGTCCTTAATTTAAGGACACTGTTTAGCTGACACAATAGCATTCCTGGTCCTTTCAAGAAAAATAAATGATATTTAGACAAACAAACAAACAAAAACAAAAACAAAAACCAACACTGTATTTATGTTTTTTGGGAAAAAAAAAAAGAAAAAAAAAAGAGAGAAAAAAACAAACAGCTAATTGAAATTTTATGTCCCATAGCAAAAGAACCCAAACAGATCAGCTGTCAGAAAATTTTAGAGGAAAGAATAGACCTTTTCAAAGGGATTTCTTAGCTGCTTATACTACTTGTACATACCTATAGTGAACCAGAAGATCAGTTTCCCCGTGCACTTTTCTTATTTATTTTTAATGAAAGTTAGATAAGAAAGAGCAGAAGAGGGAAATTTTGATCTTAGTGAACTGCTACTATCTAGTAGTAGCTGCATAATCTAATTCCCTACAGGAGAAGGAAACCTCTCTTAGAATGCAACGTTTCCCCTTTTTGTTAGAAGTGGATAATTCCTGCAAATATTTTTTCAATGTTTTCATACTTTAAACAGTTTATTAAAAATAGATTGGAAATAACTGGAGATTGTTAATCATTAAAGAATGATTACGTGTTTACACTTAAAAGCATTAAAAATTCTCTTGATTCTGCTCTCTTACGGTCATTTCTCCCTAGATTATGTCATATACTTCTGGCTTTTTTGCAAAGATACTTGAGATCTGTTTTCCAAAACTTTTATTTGTCTCATTCAATAGAATGCAATCTTCTCAATTAAAATAAATGAATGAATTAATTAATAAATAAATAAATCTATGTTTAGTTTAACAAAACTGCACAGAAGATTAAAAGTTATACTGCCTCTTTGACAGGAAGGAATACATATATATGTATGTATACTGGGATGCCCACCTGACATCTGTGCATGATACATGTTGCAAGCAAAAGTCCCTTAATCTTTGCCTATATAACGCTGATAATGTCATTGTGCAGCATAGGCTTAACATTTGGAACCAGGATTATACAAGAAATTTTAGTTTGTTGTTTGAATTTGCAGTAAATCTATACTCCTCATTAGAAAAATGAATGTCTATTTGAAAGGGCTTGACTAATTGCTCAAGGCTGTTTAAGTTGTTGGTTGATTTTATTCCTGTATTCCTAGTATGTATCTTCCATGTTTTGCAAGTTTGGTACAAGGCAGATTTCTGATAACTTCCTCTTCCTGTCAAGAGAAAATAAATAAATAAATAAATAAATATTTTTAAATGCACTGTTAAGTACTTTCATAACTTTCCTTTAACTTTTTTTTTTTTTTTTACACTGACTTTTATTAAAAGCAAACAAAAAATGTCTATGTAGCAATTTTTTATGTTTGTCTTACTTACTTCCGATTTTGATTATTTCTTTCTTGTTTCTTTCCCTAAGGTTAAAAAGAGTCTGTCACAACTGAGTAAGATTTTCTTAGTGACTGGAATTATTAAGGTAAAGATTTTGAAAATGCATTTAGCAGAATTAATTAAATTCAAAAATCTGGGCTTTACTTTCAGAAATTCAGTGAAATACAGTCAAATATCTTGGAAGAACCAAAAGGTCATGCTGCTGTTAGGGGACCTTCTTTGTAGATGACTCAGTACTTCTGCATTACTTTCTTTACTGTAACTTCGTATTTTCCTCATCAGCTTACTGCTTAAAGTTTGAGTAATTGTTTGTGAATAAACCTTCTGTTTCTAAACCATGTACACATGCACAAGATGATTTTTTTTTTTTCCTTTTCTTTTTACTATATTGAACAGGCATTTTCACTGAGCTGTCTAGATCATGCAGATATAAAATGCAATTTGTCATATTCATCCAAGCAGTTGTTTTGGAAAAGAAGACACAAGCACTGATACTAATGTAGTGTATCTTGTAATAATCTTATGCATTTCTCTATTTTCTAATTTTTATTTGGTGTACTGTATAAAAGTGTACTTGTTACACAGCATTATTTAATGTGTTTTTTCAAATGCAAAGGATAACAAGACAAACATTTTTACAATACTACAACTGCAAAGCTTAAATTGATGAGAAACTCTCACATCTGTAGGGAGAAGGAGGGTGTAGGGGCAGTAGAAAGTGAGAATATCTTACTTCAGTTTCATCTTGGACAGGTCCAGTGTTTAGTGAAAGAAAGGAGAGTGAAGATTTGTGAAAGGAGGCACAGAGACTGGAAGAGTACCACTCACTTTAGAGAAAGTAGAGTTGGGTTAATGGCCAAAGAAAGAGAAAAAAATAAAAAACATTCTAGCCTTGGACTATATACCTTTGTAGTGGTCAGAAGACACTGATGTGGCAGAGATTAACTTGCAACTTGAGAGTACAGAGAAGAATTCAAAGTGGAGTGAAGAGTGGAGAATTTTAATTGTTCTATGTCCTTTCTAATTAATGCATGCTCCAGTCAGTTCCACTACAACATCTCATTGGGATGGCTGGTATAACTCAGAAAATTGCTTTACCTTCTGCAAAGCAAAGCAGTAGGATTAATGTTAAGAAAGCATGTTTAGGAGCCATTCAGGGTTGGTAGCTTGCTCTCAGAAAGAGACAAAAATGAAGGTGAAAAAGTATTACATATTGGACTGAATGATGAATAGCCTAGCAGACCAAGAGTCAAAGCAGGAAAATAATTTTCCAATATGTTACTTCATCTGTCTGGTAACTTTCTGGTTAACTGTGTTTTGTAACATATTTTTCCTCTTTTGTTTTGTTTTTTGTTTTGTTTTGTTTTGGATCAATGTACAGCAGTTCTGATGTGACTAGATTTTTCTAGGGTAAAAAAGAAAGAGTGAGAGGAGGTGCCAGTAAGAGTGCAAATATTTTAATTTTTGGCTAGAGGTAGAGAGATTCTGCTTTATTAAATATATGAAAAAGTAGTATCAATTTTTATTTTCTTTAAGTTCTAGAATATGTTTCCCAAGGCATTTTAAACACCCTAGAGTGCGCTGATAGTTTGGAAAAGAAAATGAATAGTGCCAGCAGTCTTTCCAGCTTGAAGACAATTTTAAGAAGTACTGCTGTCCTAACAGAAAACTCACTATTTCTTCAGAGAGAGAAATGATGAATTTTGGTAAGTTATGTCCCATTCATATAATTTTTCCTTTCATCAAATCCTTTGATTGTGAGATAAGTAAAATATTCTTTTGATCTTCTATAATAATGTAACAAGGTTTAAATATCATGCTTCTCTTATTGCACATGATCATTAATGCCACTTTAATATTAAAGCCTTACTCTCATGTACATTTTAACCTAACATGATACTATACCAACCCAGGCAATCAACAACTAATAGATGGTGTATATGCTGGTGCCTATGCCTCCTTAGCATTCTGAAATTACAAAACTAGTTTGACAAATAGGTACCAACTGACTACCTTATCTCAGATATTGTAATGGCATTAAAGCTTTTCTTAACTAAACTCTCAGTCTACTAAAATTTTCTGAGATAAATATTAGGAATAATTAATGGTTCTAACGCAAACTCATGTATCATCAAAGTGAGAGAAAACCATCTTTTCTTCCAGTCATTCAATCAGTTTGAAATTTAACCTCACAGGTAAAATAAAATAACATTTTCATAGGCTAAGAATATATGATTGGTGTGAAATTTTAGTTTCAAGGAGCCAATAAACTGAAGGCCTTCTAGATTTTATGCTGGCATAAACAGTGCAAATAAAAAAATGAGTTTTTTTTATAGATCATGTAAATGAATTTAATTTTTTAAGGAACAGTTCTGTAAATTAACGTAAGACTTAGGAGCCTGTAGGAGCCTAGTTGCCAGTGTATTTGTTTTTTTGTTGTTGTTGTTGATTCACTTTTTAAGTTAAATTACACTGAAGATTTAGTGTGCACTCACCCTTTGGAAGAGGCAAAAAAACCCATGTCATTTAGGAGAGATGTTACAAACGTCATAACACGAAGAAATATTTGGACAGCATCTCTCAAGGCATAATACAAAATATGTACTCACTACAAATAGCAGTTAGCCATCTCCCTCTCCCCTTCTTTTTTGATGCACAGAATAGCATTTTATCCTCCATATCCAGTATTAATTGACTTTTGCATAATATGCATCTCCCCAGTTACTGTAGGGTTTTCATTATTATAACCGGGCATGCAGATCATGCAGATTTCCACTTCCCACACCAAAATCTGCTGACATTAAAAGAGATGTTTATTGTATGCACTGAATGCAGTATTTTTCCGCATGATATTTCATATGTGTTTACGTGCAGATATTGAGTTATTTTATTTTATGCACATACTTTTGTCTTTAATGTATCGTGAAATAAAACCTTTGTAAGAGTTTGCACATTACTGTGATTTCTTCTATGAAGTGCCAACATTATATGATCACAAAATGTAATGTGTGTATTTGTATCAAAATGACTTTAAAAATTACTTGAAAGAAGACTTCAAACCTTGTCTGAACAAGAAAAATAATATATATATATATATGGCTATCTATGTTTTCTTTGATTAAAATAAGTGTATCTTTATTCAGATAATTTATTTTAACTTCTAAACTATTATTCAACTAAAAGATTTACTCCAGATAAAAATGTTACTTTTGGGTTGTGGAAAAGCTGCATTTTTATCTAAAGATGTGAGTGCATCTCAGGATGCATTATAATGTCTTTGGCTTCAGTTCCTTACTGCAACCTGGTTTGGCTGTTTTAAAACTGGAAATTAGTTACTACTGTGTACAAAATGACCCTGCCTAAAGTTTGATTTCCACACTCCTTCAATGAACTGCTAAGAAAAGGATTATACAAAAATAAAATAAAATAATTAAAATTTTAAAGGCTTGGATCACGTCCAGAAGTGGACCACAGAGATGAGCTGAGGGCTGGAACATTTCTCCTACAGAAAAGGCTGAGGAGGCTGGGCTTGTCCATTTGGGGAAGAGAAAGGTTCCAAGGAGACCTCATGGCGAAATTCCAGTACTTAAAAGGAGCAGATATGCAGGAGGGAGACTGATATTTTCATGATTTAACAGTGACAAGACAAGGGGGAATAGTTTTAAACTAAAAGAGGGGAGATTTAGGTTAGATGTCTGTAGGAATTTTTTTAATCAATTATGAGACAATGGAACAGGCTGCCCTGAGAAATTGCAAATGTTCCATCCCTGGAGGTATTCATGGCCAGATTTGTAGGGACTCTGGGAAAATTCCAGTGGCTGTCAGGAGGATTGTAACTAGATGATCTTTAAAGTCACCCCCAACCCATTTTAGTTATTCTATGATACATACTATGAAAAAAAAAAAAAAGTATTTTCCTCATTATTTTTGCATATGTATACTTCCTACACCATTCTTAAGAAGATATATATATATAAATATATATATATAGATATATATATATATAAAACAACAACAATAAAAAATATTCACTACTTAACAAGAAAAGAAGAGTTACAGTATCTATCTTTTTTCTGTAGAGAGTGCTGTTTTAGCAAATACTTTGCTCTATTATTTGACATTTGTCACCTTATTCTGAAATGGAAGAAAAGGCTTTGGGGTATATGTAACCTAGTCCTAACCTACTGCATGTGCCTACAGTTATCCTAGTTGGTTGACAAGTTGTTCTGGGCACTGATTTTCTTATGCAATGCTTAAGAGGGAATGAATTATGTGTGCACTCCTGATTAGACTCAAAATGGTCTGGTTTTTAAATCTGGTATAGAAATGTCCTGAATTTGGTTAATGTTGTCTGATCCTCTCATATTTTAACAAATACATCTAAAGTAATACACTTTCCTTCTTTATCGGTCCTTGTTCTTACCTCTTTTTCACAAGCAAACACAAAACAGAAGAATTTCTGAAGCTGAAACTGTGTAGTGTTTCAGAAGAAATGTGGTAATCCATAGAATAAAACTGTTCATACTCAAGATAAGTAGATAATGAAACAGTGAAATAGTTTCCTTTATTTTTTCAGTTGTCTTAATTGACAATCAATATTAAAGGCTGACTTCTAGCTTGAAAGTAACACTAAATGCAAATTTCAGAGTTTTCAAATATGTACTACGTCAGTACTATTTGAAATCATTAAATGTTTTTAGGTAAATTACCATTATAATTAAGTAGTGCTAAATGTCCTTTTTATCGTACTGTTTTAAAGGTTTCATTTAAAAATCTTCCAAGGAAAATAAAGGCTTTTATTTTTAAAAATATATCACCTTAGAGATGTATAGTAAATCAAATAGTAAAATAAAGTAGATCTTGGCTCTTCACTTACAGGTATATTCTCAGTATATCAGTAAGAAAGTCACTGGGCACATGACCTAAATGTAATATCTCTGTCATATGACAGAGATTAGCCTACAAGGAAAACTCTGTAGCAATACCTGTCATCTTTTAATAAAACACAATGTTCTTGCATTTTTTGGTTTTTATTTTCTCAGAATCTGAGGGGACACATTTAACTTACACCTAGAAAGTCAAGGATACCGATTCTAAAAGGACAAAAACTTCAGGATGTGACTCTAATCTAAGAGCATTTCTTTTTGATATCCTGGTTGTTTTAAGGAGATTACTTTCTGGCCTTTATATCTGCAGAGACTGAAAGTGAGAGAGAGGGATTTAAAAAAAAATGCTTCTGAAATAATGTCTGCTGTTATGAAATAACATAATAGTAGTTCAGCAGTATGATGTGAAAATTAGACTAACAAGGCTTATTGCCTCCTCTGAAAAACCTGACTTTCTCTTAGTATGACCCAGAAATAATGTTATTTTGAGAAAAGCAGCATGTCTCTAATAAAGATAAGAGCTGTGTTGGATTTCTTTTTGTTTTACTGATGACCAATAGCAGGTTTGTCTAATCTTAATTTTGCAGTCACCTCTGTTCTATAGGCTAGAACAGAAGGCTTTTATAGGTTTTGGAGGAGTATTTTGGCCAGTGTTTCCTGCCTTATGTTTCTTTACTCAATGAAAAGTTCACTGCTGCTCTCTGCAGGCACTGTTTCCATTACTATCTGAATCTGGAGTAAAGAATTATTTACAGCAAACCCTAAAACTATCCCTCCAGCTCCAAATGAAATAAAAATATCAAAACATGCTTAAAAAATATTATGCTCTTTAATATCCTTGGTAGAAAGCATATACTTCTGGTAAATCTTTATATTACTATTACTGTGAATATCCATTTGCTTTGTAATAACATCAGCAAAACATTTCTTGCAGTTCTTGGAAAAACCAATGAATAAAATCAAAGTGGTGCCATTTACTGAAATTATTTCATATTCTTTAACAGCATTTGAAACATTATTTCTCACTACGTTTCTGTGAATGGTTTTCTTTTCTTAATTCCCATAAATTTAGAAAATATTTTGTGGAAGATAAGTAGGGATTTGTAGATCTGTGTACCTGATAACAAAAATATATTTGGTTAAAAGCTATGCTTAACCAATCAGGAGTAATAAAAAAATATCATATATTTTTCTGGTCAAATTTAACTAGTATTGCCTGAGTTCCAGTGGGGAGGGGGTGGGGGGAAATGTCATTTGAGAAGGTGAATGATTAATTATGCAGAAGAAACACAAGGAAACTGTAAGCTTTGCATGAACAATCTGTAAATTGAAGGTGAAATTTATTCATTCTGTAATTAATATCTTCACTGTAGTGATGAAGTGATAAGTGATTGGCCAACATTCACAAAAGAAGTTGATGATAAAGATGCAACAGAGGTCATTCTCTCTAGATTTTGACCTGTGCAGTTCTTTAGTTTTGTTAGACTAGACAACCTTAACAATTTACAAGCCATTGTATAATACCTATAGTAGGATTTTTCTGTTATTATCAGCTTCTTCCTACTCATATATTTTTTTCTGTGGCAAAAACATTAACAGTGAGAGTGATGTTTCATGTACTATTTTTTAGCCGTCACAGTTTAGTGTTTTTTTTGTTGTTGTTTTGTTTTTGTTTGTTTTTTTCCCTGACTTCATGACTCATGTTCATCAACTTTTGAAAAAATCAGGACAGTTATTTTCTCACAATGAAAACTAGGAAATTATCACTGTAGTCTCTCTGAGAGGCCTTTACTTTTCACTCAACTGTCCTGTGACCTACATCTGAAAAAAAATTCCACCATTTTTTCTTTATTTAAAAGCAAAAAACTATTTAATATCTAACTACTTAAAAAATATACAATGAATGATATTCTGCTGTTCAGGGTTCTGTTCTTTTGTCCACATATCTTAATTACTAATTCAGCGTATGCCATTTGTGACAAAATTAATATTAAAAACTATTTTCTTGCTCCTAAAAATCTGTGCTAATAGTCTCCCGTAGGCCTTCATTATACCTTATAACTTCATGTTATGCTGCACAGTAGCATAATTAAAAAATGTCAGAACTTGGAACTCTCGAATCCTTGCTTTCTTGGGGACGAGAATGGAGCACAATAAATGACCTAATGAGACAGTGTACCCAAGCCTCTTGGCTGCTGTCCAGTTTGCAGATAAACTGTAAAAGGCTGTTGGCTGTTTTGGGTCTTTCTTATTTAGGTTATTTTTATTTATTTATTTATTTTGTGTTGCTGTCCTGAGGCTAAAATTTTATGGTCTTTTAGAAAGATGTATGCAAAATTCATTTCATGCTACGTTGTGACATTTTTGAAAGGAAGGAGAAAGCATTAAATGACTGAAGTGTGAATAACTATTTGCAGGTTTATATTAGTATTCTTCCTGTATTGTGATGAAATTAAGGGTCAGAGCTAGAAGGTAAATTCACTGCCTATAACTTTAAGGTCACTTCTTGACTCCTGTATAAATACCTCATTAAAGAGGAAAATATTTCTAGAAATGTACTTTTATTTTATTCAGTATATTCCAGCTCGTGCATCAGTGTATTTTTCAAAAGCTTAGAAATAACATTCTAGTGAAAAATATGTCTATAAAGCCCAGAAAATCCTGAATTTTGACATCTACTTTTTTTCAAATTATATCAAAGTAATGATTCCTAAGCTTCAAGTAATAATGAAAACAGCTCACATCTGTTGTTTTCAAAATATGTAACAAAACACAAAAATAACACATCTTTACTTATGCCTGAAAATGTACATTAAAAAAAAAAAAAAAAAGCATGGAATTGCACATAAATAAATGTAAGTTAACGCATAACTAAACCACGAAAACCATCAATGATCAGAATATGTGTTGTTTTTTTTCCACTCTGTTTAAGTACAACCAAATATAAACAATTAAAAAGAAAATAAAGACAGAAAAAATACCTACTCATCAAATTTCATAGGCAGTGTTCTGTGCCAACATTTGTTCAACCCTTTTTATTTTGGCATCAGATGCTCTGCTGTCACCTAAGCAAAATCTCCTTTCCTTTTCTGTTGAGTCTGCCAACGAGGTTGCTACTCTAATTAGTACAAAAACTGACTTTTATATGTGCATATTTATGATATGACTACTTATCCATTGGGCAGCTGTCCAATGCAATAACATGATTTTACGTAAACCACTAATTGGACATTAGGTGGTGATGATTTCTCATCTTAAGTAAAAAACTAAATTTTAGAGTAAGTTATTTGCATGGTCCTGATATGGTTTTTCTGTTTGTTTATTTGTTTGCTTTCTGATGATGCCCTCTTCTGAAATTAGACTTGTCCATAGCTATTTTGTGATATTGAATTGTGATTTAGTATTCTGTTATTTTGAAGTTGTCTTTTGATAATTAGCATGTTTCTTTTTTCAGAAAGCCTAATGATGAAAGTACTGTGTGCAGTGTGGATGCTGATCTTTCAGCTGGACTTAGTATAAGACAGATACAGTTGAAAATGAGACATTCTTTCAGTGACACTCCAGTAGGATTCTTCTCTCAATTACAAGAAAGATCAACTTCAAGGTTTGAGAAGCGGCAACTGTGTCAATCTAAATCTGGATGTGAACATTTGTTAACTTCAGGTAATTTGCCCCTGGAGTTAGACTCAAGCACCCATCAGTACTTTGAAGTCTTTTCTGCTAGGTGACGACAGTCATTCTTCTTCCTGCAGTCAGGAGTTGTGTGTCTCTTTGGCATTCCACTCAAACACCGCGAACAAGAACTCTAACCTATGGTGTTATTTCATACCCAAATCGCTGTAAGTCTCCTGACTGATCTGGCTCTGGACTTGCATTTGTAATAGAGGAGCTGGTGATCTGACTAAGTTTCACAGGATGAGGGTAGAGAAAATGTGTAAAACAGATGAATTTAAAGGTTAGAAAACAAACAGTTCTGTTCTGCAGATATTGATGATGATGGTTTTGCAAACTCTAATGAGTGTTCTGCCTTTGATATTTTTTCCCTCTTTCTTAGAAAAAAATATTTATATTCCTGTGGCAAAGTAGTTGTTTCTTCACCCTGGGGAAGTTTTAGACATGCTACCATGAAAAACAAAGGATGCTGTATGCAATAGAAACTACATTGTTGTAGCACAAGTGCAGAGTTTCAGTGAATTATCCAGCAATACTTTTCTCTTAAGTGTGATCTTTCTATTTTATGGTGGCCTGTTGTTGAGCTTTTCTCATAGTAAATGATACAAATGAGAGATCTAGTTTTGTGATTGTGGGCTTAATGATAAACTTCACTGTTAACCTGAGGCACACGTTTTTACTCTAGTGCCTTTTTTCCTTTACAAAAAGAATAATAAAACTGCCTTTGAAAAATCTAGTATAAATTCTGCTGTTTGTCACAAGTCTTAACATACTTCTCTATGTAACTTTTTTTGTTTTACAATGCAACTTTTGCATCCTTCCCATTTTCTTTTTCTTACTTCAAATTCCAAATTTATCAATAAAACTGAATATTAGACTTTTTTTCTCAGTACTTTCACTCCTTCCAGTTGTTCTGACTTTAAGATATTTATTTATAGATTTTAGTGCTTTTGTTATTGCTTTTTGTTCCTCAAATCTTGTTTTAGAAACATTAAGTTATATGATAAGTAATATGATAAATAGGTAGTACCTAGTGCAAGCATAACCTATGTATGATTATTTAACTGATTAATACAAGTGTCGAAGGTGAAGAAAAGGACAGTCTTGGTAATCTGATGCAGCTGGTAAATGTTTTCCTCACACTGTCATGGCCTAACTTAAATGGCAAAGGGCGGAGTATTTAATATCTCCTGGTGCTTCAGTTTCTCTATAGCCATTGGGGGCAGTAATGGCCTTAAGGATATCCTGCAAGGTGAGGAGAAATTCATCATTACCTGTGAAAAGGTCAAATCTCCTGACAATCCAAGCAGAAAGGAAAAAAAATAATTGTAGTCTTTTAGACTAGGAGGAAGTGGTTCTGTTGTCAAAGTGCACTAACCTAGACAATAGAAAATTCTTATTCACATTTCTATTGTGGAGTAATTTTACAGTAATTTTTACAAAAAAAATTACAATTTTTTGTTTGTTTGTTTTTTCACCAGCTGTATCTTTTCTTTCCATGCAGACTATCTGATTATGTTTAAGGTCTCACACATTGGAATACTAGCTTTCTGAAGTCCCTGTCAAAATGCAAGCAACTTGAAAATGTCTAATGCTAAAATTAGGAAATGCTGAAAATATTGTCCATTTGGGAAAGGCATTATATTAAGACATAATAGACTAAAGAAGGAACATTTGGTGAGATGTAGACTGGAGGGCTGCTCCAAGAATTCCTATCAGGAATAGCTACAAGATCAGATCAAGAAATAATATACAGTATGATGGAACGTTAGAGTTCAATGGAGCCAATGGGTACAAAACTTGGCTTTGTCTTTCAGGAATCAAAAATACCTCTAGTGTATTTACGTTAGTATGTTTGGTTTTGCTGTACTTAAAAGATAAGAAATCACTTGTTTCTGACACTTTCTGCCTCTCAGATGGGTGCTTTAAGCACAGACTAATTTTTTTTTGCAATAATTATGTATCCCATTGAAAACAACACTTACAGAGAATCCTGACTGCTTCTGCATTCTGAACATCACATTTCTAAGCCAGAGTCTGCTTTTGCTCTAAAGGAATAAAAAGAGTGATTTCAAAATGCTGATTCCAATCCTTTTGCTTGGAGACTTCTGCTACTGATAATAAGATAACATACATGCACCTACTACTGTCATATTGTTCTAAACTGAATTATCCTCAAGATTTTTGTTTGTGTTATAGATAGAAATATAGCCTGAGCTGTCTGCATCTTGAGTCCACATAGATTTTGTAGTCATCATCCTGGAATTTGTTTTTACTTTTATTTTTGATAGGAGGTGACAGGAAATGTTGCATGTGTGTTGTTAGAAAATTTCCCTCTCTCTACAATTAAGTTTATCCCTGTGCAATTATAGATATCAACATGAAAACACTTAGGCTTGCAGCATAAGAACTGATACCTGAATCAGTCGCTAATAAGAAAAATATATTTATCAATTGCAGCACATTTGTATAGCTTGATAGTCTCAGTCAGAACAGGAATTCTCACCTAGTTCCTGCTCTGAGCCCTACTGAGGACAAGAGACAAAATAAAGGCTGAGCGCAAGCACAAGGCTGGAGTGCTGATTACACTGTATAGGTGAGAAATCAGGAGGAAGGAAAAAGACCTGCTGGTTGCAACTGGATTCAGAAACTGCAATTCGTTTACAATCTGTGAGGAAGGAACTAGGGACGGAGGAGTGAAAATAATTGTTTTGTTTTGTTCTGGCTCCATGTGGCTTGTGTCTTCTTACTGTCACTCTGTTCATTGGAGAAAATCATTCTTGCAAGTGTATCACTTTGTGTACTGAAAGCTTGACTCATATCAGGGATAAAAAGAAAAAATAGGCATTTTCTTGATCTCACGACTCTTCTGCTATCATAACTTCAAGGTGTACTTCTTGATAAGTAGAAATAGAGTTATTCATAATCTGTTAAGGCTGAAAAGAAACCTAATGTTCATCTTTCTAATTGCATATGAACACTTCAATGAATAAGGGTTTAAAAAGTTCTGTATTCTAATGTGAGTAAGACATGTTAGAAACATGTTGAAATGTAGCATTTCATGTTGCTGTTCTTTTGGTTGGTTGATTTGTTCTGATTTTATTTATTTTTTTTTTTAGTAGGGCTGTGATTTATTGTCTTTTGTTTTCAAGAAGTCTACAATTTTAATTCTTGTTATTATTTAGATTGAACGCTTTATTTGATTTAGGTCTCGGAAAAAATATGACTTCTTTTGAAGTCTGAGCAGTTGATCTAAAACTGTTTAGCTGTTCTTACAATGTCAGCATCACCTTTGCCAAACGCAAAATTGACACATTTAATCTTTGTTCTTCCCAGTATATTTTCAAGTAAGGACAGTGTTTTGTGCATTTGCTCATTTACTTGCATTTGCATATGCATGTACATTGTTATTAAGTGAACTGGGATTCTACTAAACCTCTTGATTTACCTGTGATGAGAGATACATAAATAACCATTGATATATTATAGTAAAATTACAATCATGCAGATAAAGCAAACATCTGAATAAACCCTATGTAGAAAAATGTTATTTACCTGTGAACATAGAGGAACATGTTGATGTTACAAATGAATAAAACAACAGGCTGTTGTGGTTGTTTGCATCTTTTCCAGTGCAATTGTCACTAGATAGAAACTAAGAAAAGGAAAGAACAAGAGAGACCAAATGTATTTCATGTTACTGTTTTAGAGGACATCTTTCATAGAAGAATTGTGTTTACACAGTGTCATATCTACAAGTAAATTTCATCAATGTTAAATCCAATACTAACAGGAAAATAAACAACTGACATGAAAAAAGGGGAAAGTCAAATAATAATTCTAGTGTACTAAATGTATATATATATTCTGTTTATTTTCGTGGTATTATCCAGAAATAAATAACTTTTGTACAAATGAGATAACATCTATTCTATTAAAAAAAAACAACAACAACAACAAAAACAACAAAAAACCTCCTTAGCTGTATTAAGAAAAACTTTCTTCCTGCTCATGCTACTACAAATATAGGGGATTTGAAAAATGCTACCATAATCGATTGTGTTTCACCTCTATGGACGTTTTAGGGTTTTTTTTGTAATCATTAGAGGAATCACAGACAAGTGTGTATATGATGTGTCTGTTTTACTGATGTTCTTCTTTGTAGTTTCAGCTTGTGTGTGTATAGTCTTCTATAGTTATGATTCTTTTATACCATGTTTATGGATGTCTTCTAGATAACTATAATTCTTTTTGTTTTACCAAACTAATATTTACTTCATTTTAACATTCTGATACAAGACTAGATCATTTATTAATAGTACAAAACAGTTTTGGAAGGTACTAGAAAGTATTCAACCTGGAATAACTAGTGAATGAAGAAACAGATAGTACATTCTTTCTTTGGAAGGACTACAATGGTCCTTCAATTAGAAAGCTTATGGCTTACAATAACTCCAAGAAGTATGTCTTTGGGTCAAAATGAGATGCTAGAAACTCATACAACTCTAAAAACATTATTATTATTATTATTATTATTATTATTTTCCTGTTATGATAGATCAAAAGAGTTTTATAATCAGTCAGGGCACTTCCTGGCACAAATATTGCCAAGGGCTGCCTGGAGAATCAGAGGAAGTAGGAAGTAGTTCTATTGTCAGAGCAGGAGCTCCAGCTGATATGTTACCAAGTGAAATAGATTGCTGATGTTACTTTTGAGAGTGACATTTTGGACTGGTTTTATTTTCATCTGTTTATTTATTTATTTTTGCTTAGTGCACATACTCTGAAATAATTTTCTCATTCTTCTTTCATGAACAGCCTTTTGTTCCTTGTACTACCTGTGTTTTCCTCCACAGCATTCTGGCTGCTTGACTTGGGACCCTCTGTTATTTTATTGCTACTGTCTCGCTCCTCTGTTTATCTCTATTGATTCTCTGTTTTTTTCTTTGCCACAATTTTTTTTTTTATGTTCTGTTGCCCATCTTTTCATGTCTTCTGTTTGGAAACAATCTGTGTTGGAATTGTTGTTGCCATATTTATGTCTGCATGGTACGTATACGGTAAATTCACAGCCCCTTAATAAACACTGAAATGTTCAAATATGGATGCACACGTAGTCATTGTAAAAAACAATACTAAGATTTCATATTCAAGCTTGCAGAAATTAGGAAATGCTAGACTCATTTATTTATCCTGCATCATAATATTTTGTTGCATTATTGTGTCAATGTCACATAATTAGCAATATTTTCTTAATTAAAAACAATTCTGCTTAAAAATTATTGTGTGTTTCTGGCCTTGTTTGAAGCAAATGTTTATATCTTGCTGTTGTATAACTTTCTCATTTCTGAAAGGCTGACCCCTTTTTCACAAAATAGAATTTAAGGCATGAAGAGAGACCATGATCAAAAGCACAAGTCGACAGTTCAGGAAGTACAAGACAAAAATCTGACTTTCACAATGTTTTGCTCTTATGAGAGCACGTGTGTTGTGGTTGTGAATCAGACTCATCTCTTTATTGAGAAACTTAGGATCAAATGAACATAACAGGAAAATATCTATGAAAAAAATATGTCTTAAGTAAGTGACAGGATTGGATATCATCTAGTTCAAAGGGAAACATTTTCACTTGCAAACTTCTATTTTTTCAAATGCAGCTTCATTTGCAACACATTTTCTGGCTTCTGCAACCAAAAAGATATTTTTTTCTAGACAACTATTCCATATCTTATGGAAACTCCATATCCATATACTTATTCCAGCCTATCCATAGCTTACCCAGGGGCTATTCTATCTTCTGCAACAAGGAGGGGTGCTTTAGGTACTGTATGAAAGGAGATGGAGAGGAGTTAGGACAAATGCGTCTTTTCATGTACACACTACAATAATCTTTTCTGGCTACACACAGATAAACAATTATATAATTTATTAATTTCAAAGTATTTGATTTTTACTGTTTTATGTGCACATAAAAACATGGAATAATAACAAGGATAAATTGGATCATCATGTTCCACCTAGCTCACTGTTAGATTGGTGTCTTTAAAAAATACACTCTGATCTCTCTTTCCTGAAGAAACTACTATGCTCTTTTACTCTGCATGGGCCAGCGCTGGCTGGAGAGAATGCTAATATTCTTGATAAATATTTCCTGATGTGTTACTTAGGAAAGTGTGGTCTAATTCCAGTTTTTATCTTTCTCTTTTTTCTTACATCTCATCATCTTTCTACAAAATCAGCTTTTGACTTCAGGGATATCAGCCAAATTTGTAACCAGAAATGAAAAACAAGGAAAGAATCTCCACTGCTGACTGAGTAGGTATCATGGTAGGTTCACAATTTTCAGAGGATGAAGCTGCCTACTTTGAAGATGGAGTTGACATAAAGCAATTTCTCAGTCCTTCTTGGTACAGTCTGAATCCTTCTGTCTTTTTTCTTCCTTTTTTTTTTTTTTTTTTTCCTTTTTTTTTCCTTTTCTTCTTCTCCCTTGCCTGGTTACTTTGTTCAGTCTGCATGAATTTATGTCTTTACCCTTGGTCTTCCACTGCTTCTTCCTTGTTGGTTCTTTATCAGAATAACATCCCTTTTTTACTTGCTGACCAATACGAACACATCCTAGAGCCTCCACTCCTTCTGTTCCTACCACTCTTCCTTTATCTTAATGCTACTTGACCGAATCTGTCCCCGTTGGTAAGCTTCTCTGACTCAAAGGCCAGCTGTACCCTGTGGAGTTTCACATTCTGCCTTCAAATCATGAAGGTTATTTTACTTCTGTGAGAAAATTTGAGCAATATAATTTTTCCTCATTCTCTGAAATCTAAGTATCATTTTGGCTGAAATGTATTTAAATGATTTCTGCCTGAGGTGAATAGTCAATGCAGAAAATTTAATCCTAAATAATTTGTTAGGTAAATTTATAAGCATCTATAAAAGGGCTCTGTTAATGGGAAGTATTAGGCAGTGTTATAAATAGACTATGATGTCACCTTACTTTCAACTTACTGTCATGCAGGAAGAAGGATATGGATGAGTAAATGTTTTGCCTTCAATATCCATATGCTATCAGTATTAAAAAACAAAACAAAACAAAAAAAAACTGACTTTAAAATAGTTGATCATATCAAAAGGTATAGGAGTTAGTGAAATGCAGGGATTTTCAAGAACTGAACAGTTAATCCCAAGTTTAGCCCAGTTTAAGGGTGCAAGTGTGACTTGTGGAAACTATGCTTGAATAAATTCATATACCTTTTTATCTTCATATATCATTTTAATGTTACAAAATGTTAACAGAAATGTACCAACATACATGATGGAGAGTAAATGCACACTGGGTGACTCTGGAGGTCTTGTTCCTGAATAATTGTATTGGATGTTTTTGTTTATTTTACTTCGGAATTTGGTTCAGTGCTCAGTGTGCGTTCGTATACACAAGAGTGAAGTAAATTCTTGTACACATACACCAACTTTCCTTTATTTCTCCCTTCATATTTACAACTTAAATAACAGAAGGAAAAATGTTAAAAGGAACTAAAGTTTTTAAGTTTTAATTTTCAATTAAAATTGATCTTTCAATTTTATTCAATTAAAAAAAAAATAAAAAATTAAAGTTTTAATTTTCAATACTAAATATTTTGTTCATTTTCCAAAAAGCAGTCCAGCGTTAAAAACTACTTCCTAGCTGTGTACATTAATCTCCACATCTTTATGTCTCCTTTCACTATAATTTATCTGCAGTGCCAAATTGAAAGTGCAACTGCTATTCTAAGTGTCTTCAGCTTTACACTACATGGATCAAGCCTGACCAAATAATGATTATTTTAGGAGGCAGAAATGCAGCTTGTAGACACAAAAAATATGGTTCCTTGGACTTTAGCTTCAGATCAAGGTGAGATGTTTTGCCCAAAAGAATGAAGTTTTATGTTCCTACTTTTTCACATATAAATGGGTCAGTTTGGAAGACAGTGCAGATGTCTCAATATTGTCAGTTCCACATGGATCATTCGGATCTGTGAATGTCTTTTCTTCATAGTATAATGTTAAATGCTGGCAGAGATAAAAAATCAGCTTAGATTCCACACTAACCTCCTTTCCTGTGAAAGAACTGAATGAAGTTCTCTGGAAAGCAGGCTCAAACGGACATATGGTGATGCTAACTTTCTTCTTGACAGAGTAATGGGAAAGGGAGAAAGAAAGGAATAGAAATTTTTTTACAATTGCATTGTGTATATTTCTGTGCCCAAGTATAGCCAAAGCAAATGAATATTGCTGGATTTCTTTGAAAGAATAAAAATCTATCATGGCAGATAAATAGGGTTTTCCTAACATTTTGCTGCTTTACTTCTATCTATGGTGGTGATGTGTTAGGTCGTATTGTTGTGTACTACTTATACACTCATTTGCTTTCTACGAAACAGCTGCATTCAGGTATTGGGCCATTTCTGATAGCAGTTGATTACATTAGGAGGTGATACTCAGCTAGATAAAGATTTTTTTTTTTGCTGTTGTTGTCGTCTTTGGGTTTTTGTTTTTGTTTTGCTTTGTTTGGGGTTTTTGTTTTGTTTTATTTTGTTTTGTTTGGACACCGGAAAACAAGCAAATAAACAAACAGCCTAATAAGAACCTGTAACCTTCACTCACAAATACATTTTTAAGCTGCTGTTTAAGAGAATTTGAATTTTTTTCTCATTTTTAGATGACTTTTTTTTTTTACAACCAGAGAAAGCTCTTTATGGCACTTTCTGGATAGAGCAATACTGACATCCATTGGTTTAATCTTACGTGACTATTTTTTTTAAATCTAACTAATGTGCGTGGAACTCTCTACAGTGTCACAAGTGAAAGGACTGAACTTGATGATATGATCTGAGGAGGATTGTGCTGAGTCCAGTTTGCTATACTAGAAACAGTTCACCAGCTCAGATTAGCTTAGTGGAAAGGAGCACATCTGCAAAACAGAAGTCCAAACACAGACACTTAAACAAAATAAACGTAGGCATCACAAGTATCAACTGGGGAAAAAATAAGAATGGAGGATTCATAGAGATGTTGACATTTTTCTCAGATGACCTCTGGAAATGGGAAAATACCTAATATCACATGAACCTCTCTTGTTTTATAGCAATCATAAAACTGTTGAAGCAGGAGAAAAAAATGCTTCTAATCTAACAGACAGCATAGTTCAGTGAAGAAAATAACCTTTGTGGCGGTATCTGAGCCCTCTGATGGTGTAATTTAATTTGGCACCATGATAATTTCTATAAATAAATATACATTTTATAAACATTACTGAAAGATCACCTGAGGTATAGACAAGCGGCTATTCTTAATCAAGAAAAGCATATCAGAAAAAGTCATGGTGATCTCTGCATTGTCGCGATGAGCTAAGTAGATGAGGCTGATTACCTTAGACTTCAAAAACAGAGAAGCATTCTGTCAGCGAAGGGAGGGAGACAGGCTCTAACAAAAAAGCTCTCCGCTCTCTCGCTGTACCCTCCCACTGCATTCAGTTGCAAATCGCTGTGTGCTCGGCACAGCCTGCGCTCCCTGTCCCCAGCCTTCCCGCTAAGTGCTGCGGCTCGGCAGCAGCGCCTGGCTCTGCGCTGCCTTCCTCCGGGAACAGCGAGCTGCGGTGCTTGTGTGCCCGTGTGTGTGTGTCAGTGCGTGAGTGGGGGTGAGTGAGTGCTCTGTTCGCCTTTTTTTTTTTTTTTTTTTTTTTTTTTTTTTAATCAGGAGCTCTGAATGAAAGCCAGTCAGAGGGAGAGCTCCCCCTCAGCTTTGGTTCTCTGCTGTCCAGAGTTAAGTGATGCTAGGAGAAAAAGCCTGAGTTAGATCCAAGTGGGATCAGTCTTAGAAAATAAGAGCAGAAAACAAGCAAGAAAAGGACTCTAATAGCCCATTCTTCAGTTTTTCTTGGGGTGGAAGCTACTTCACTTCCTCAGAAGCAGAATAAAAGGTAGGAGTATTTATATTTGCACTTCTTTAAGATCCTTGTAGTTGTTATTATCACTGTCATTAGAGCATGAGCATCACGGTATTTAATGCAGTGCATCAAATTGTTCTACTGTATGCAACTTTTTACATTTCATAAATATGTCTCAGGAGTAATCAGATTAGGGATAGGAAATAGACGCTGTGCATTCTCTCCTCAAAGTAAACCAATATCATATGTATTCAAGATTGGTCTACTAAGCTTTTCATAAAATTTTCTTTTTCTCTACCAGTAAACAGGCTGTCTTTCGAGCAGCAGTTTCATTCTGTATTCAGTTCTTGCAGATTCAATAGGAACAGCAACAATACTGTTTGAATTGAAAAAGGCACAGCAGTTTCACAGTGTAACTGTTATGGACATAGCATGAAGCATGTATGTGCCCACACTTTCTCTATGCCAGTGCAAGTCTGTACAGCTTTCACTGCTATTGATTTTGCCCTGAATTAAATTTCAGAAGAACTGTATGCACTTAGAGGAAATGTTTTTTAACAAAGGAAATCCCCGCAGAGAGGGAAAGAGGGTGGATACAAGCAAAATTTCAAAGATAGGTACAGGGATACATATACACAAATGGGAAAAATATTGTTAAATATGAAATTTCAGTAGGGAGGGAAAAGAGAAAAGAGGGAGAAAAAATTTAGTCTGCACCTGTGTGAGCATTTATTGTCATTGCTGCAATAAAATCCATATTTGATGTGGTGTTAGATTAATGCAGCACAGAACAAGTCTAAATCCATGCTCCCAACTACTAACTAGTGGTGGCATTGTCAGCTGTGTGAGAAATTTGCTGTAGACTGCACATGATACTAGTTGCAGCCATAAAAATCTAACAGTCCTTCAGTTTAAGAGAAGGCATCTGCACGTGCAATCAGTGACAAATAGCAACCAGCATTTTAAAACTGACCTATCGTCTCTGTTGCTTCCACACAAATGGAGTTGTTTCCTATAATCTTCATCTTTCATTTCAGTAAAAGCCTCTGCACTTACCCAACTGTGCATCCATTGCTTTTAAGGTTTTTTTTTTGTTGTTGTTTGTTTTATTATACAACTTGTTGTTTATATATGTGTTTTCATAAATGAGTGTGTGAGTTTGTGTATGGTGTGATGAAATAGGTTTGTGAATAATTGTTTCTTTTTTTTTATTTTTTCTTTTTACTTTTTTTCTGAGGTAGTAGACTTTGCATTTACATATCAATGTTACTGGAGGGGGGAAAGGAGGGATGAGAGACTGGACTGTACTCCTAAATATTTAAATCCTTTTTAAGTATGCCATGTACCAGGAATATAACGAATCTGGTGCAAGCATTTATTGAGATTTTCCCGTTACTCAAACTTTTATATTAATTGGATACTCTGTGAATGGAATGCTTGTCTGTGCTTTTTTCAAGGAGGCGAAGAAAGAAACAATGAACTTATGGAAATGGGTAATTCAAATAGAGAAGATTAGCTATTATTTCCAGAGTTGAAAAACAGTTTTTTTAGAGTCAGTATATGGGCTTGCATCAGGAGATGAGTACATAGATTATAAACTGATAATCTACTTTTTGCCTGAAGGGGCTCTTTTGAAATTTTTATATACTTTATTAAACAATAATATGAACGAAAAGGTTATGTCTGTAGGTGTTTCTGCTAATTCTAGTATAGCTTTATGTTCATATTTCCTTTGTGTGCTGCCTGGATGATTTGATACTCTTCAGTAGGAACTTTGTAATGTCTGAGGAGTGTTGAATATAATACATATATTTAAACAAGAAAGCAGCTGAGAATTTTTTGTTTCTTTAGGTGGCATTGGACAAGATCTTGATTGCTCACATCAGCAAGAGTTTGTCTTTATAATATATTTTGTAAAAATTATAAACATTTACGACAGTTTGCTATAAAATAGCAAAATCTAGCTTTGAGGATGATATGTAGGAACCTGTAGACTGTAATGGTCTTGGTTTTGCATTAGAGCAAATGAGTGCAGATCTATTAAAACTTCCTATTTGCATGTGCTCAGTAGACAAAGGATCTGCAAAGAAACTGATGAAATAGTGAAATATGCTCACAATAACCACTGTGATTACTGTTCTATGCACAGATGTGGTTGGAAAATGCATTAAAAAAATTGCTACGTGTCAAAGCAAATAAGCTCATCATTAATTGAATGTAAATAGGTATTCATAATTTACACACGTATACATGCACACCAGTATATAAATTCAGTTAAGTTATATAATTTCTACTTTTTTTTCTTGATAGATAGCTCATTGTAAAAGGCAGAAAAGATTAATCTGAGAATAATAGCCACCACTGTTTCTGAGACAATCATTTCCTACTCTCAGCATGATTTCCCAAGGAAACAAATGACTGAGAGAGCCTGTCTCATCTAGGTAGTTCTCTGCAGATAACTTAGTTTCTGTTAACTGTTAACCATGTTTACAACCAGGTTGCAGGTGAAAATACATTATCCTCGAAGCAGAGTAATTTTATATCTTATCACACCACTAGGTTGCAGCACTTGTGCAAAGGGTCAAATTTAGACAAATATTTTTGAAGTGTAGCAATAGGATGAAGTTTCTGACTATTATCATAGTACTTTTCATCAATTCATTATTACAAACCTAATTTGTAAACATCCACACATATTAATAGAACTTTGCAATATGTTCTTTCTTGTGCACTTGAAAAATCTGCAGTTAATTTTTTGGTATTACATAATAGACAGAATTGGAAAGGAGAGACTGAGTATTTGGACAAGCTGATAGGCAGAATATGACAGTCTAAGAAACAACTTGTGATTTCTTTGTGAGCCACAAAAATACGTATTCTCTATTACTGTTGTCTTTATTATGGGATATTTAATTACATACTAGTTGGTATAATGAGAGAAATAATGAAATTTAGAAGCAAAACTTCTTTTCCGGTGAACAATTGAAGTATTCCAAAGTAAAACTTTAACGAGTGATTTTACTGCACATAAGCACACCACAGAACATCTTAAATTGCTCTGAATATTATGCATCTATCAGCAAAAGTCATTGAAGGTATGGTTCATTGATAACTTGGTTGGCCACTCTTTATGGCACTCACACTGCAGATCCTGCACTTTCAAATTTAATGTGGACACTTGCTTTTTGACAAAGTGTGATTTCCTTTAATGTCCAGCTTCTGGAGAAACGTAAATGCAAGACACAATCAAGAAACAATAGCATTCTGAACTCTGTCTTGGACTAAACATTCCCCATAACTCTCTCAGTCCCAAAGAAACTCCTCTGTTGACTGTTGTTTGATTTGCCCTCCCTGGATTTAAGCCTCTTCAGTACTGAGCCCTGAGCATGGTGGCTTGCCTAAATTGTTTTTGTCTATGAGTTAGAACCTCTACTACAGAGCAATGGTAAATTTAATTTCTGGAGAGCTGAGTGTGTTACACTCATCAGGATATATTACAACACAGCACAGTTTTATTTTCCTTCTTAATTCTGTTTTTACTTGGTGGCAAGCCAAAACAGCACCCAACCAAAGAGCTTATGTACTCTTTTTCCCGACTTATTGGTTAAGATTTTATTGGAGGATTTGCCAAAAAAAACCTGCCACCTGAGGCTTTTAATGCATTTCTTTGTACGTGCAGTCTTTCTGATTGTTAAACATCAGAACTAGTTACATTAAGTATGTGTGCGTGTATAAGGAAAAACCAAAGATAATATCTTTGTTTAGTACAGGGATTTCATTCTAGGAAGCAGAATACTGTAAAAATTATCTCAATTTATATCAGCTTTTTATTACTTTCATTGTAAATTTGTATTTTAATTTCTTGCCTCTGCTAAAATACATGAAATAAAATTTAATCACTTTGTTGATAAAGAAAGCTATGCAGCAGAGGATGTGAAACTGTACCAGTATCTCAGAGGTGTTCTCCAGCTTTCACTGTCACAAGGCATCTGATGTGGGATAAAAATTCAAGTTGGAAGTGTGCAGTACTCATCTGTACTCACAGGCTGCAATAAGGATGACAGAGACTTAGGAAGTTAAGTAGACACAATGAAAAGAACATGGCAGGTGCTCTTTCTAATGCTGTTCCAGTATACTTATTCTCAACAAAATGCTTTTCTGTTTTGAACCTTATTATGACAACTTCATAAGAGTAACTCAAAATGAACTTTGAGTCATGTTTCAAACATTAAGAAATCATGTAAAGCAGATAGCTTGTGTATGTGTGAAAATAGATATTTCCAGAATTCTTTTGCTCAAAAGCTAAAACTATGCTCTTTTGCTTTTCAAGAGCAAACAAATCATCTGAAATATTTTCTCATGTAGAGTTATATATAATTATATATATATTTCTATATATACGTGTTGTTTCATAGTTTTACTGCTGATATCCCATCATCTGCTACATTACAGATTGGTTTTATTTTATTATTCTATTTCAGTGCTTTGCATGAAAGCATAAAGAGCATGACACACCATCACTTAGTCTGATCAGATCATGATCCTTAAAAATGAATGCAATCCTCATGAAATCTGCAGTGCTACAATACCAGATTTTATGACATAAAGAATAGATATCAAAGTAATTTACTGCACTATGAGCAAAGCTCAAAATCAACAAGACTGGTATTTATCCCTTGCCACCCATATTAACATAAAATATAAATATATATAACTGAGCTGCTATTTTGTGCATGTCAACCACACTATAGTAGTTCATATGATATTTACATCTGTTTAGTGAGTGAAAATGTTGTTAGTTGTTGCACTATCCTACTATTAAGCACATGTAGACATATGCCTTTGTTGAGGAAAATCTAAATACTGTGCATTCTGTCATTGGTCTGTATAGGTAAAAGTAGTGTAGAGATTATTTTTACTTCTTCTGGAACAGAGAGTTTTGTATATAGATTTTCTTGAATATGCTTCATATTGTAAACATGGACAAAAACTTAGGTTTTTTAAATGACGATGAGAAAAAAATTAGAAATGAAAATCATTTGTAATTATCTGGTGACAATA
Organism: Perdix hodgsoniae; assembly: GCA_035772895.1. Lineage (NCBI taxonomy): Eukaryota > Metazoa > Chordata > Aves > Galliformes > Phasianidae > Perdix > Perdix hodgsoniae. The sequence continues at coordinate 5,901,493 of JAPSGF010000028.1, read as the reverse complement.
GACAGGCTAGTAAGAGAAAGCTTTTCTTCTTTCTAAGGTTTCTAAGAAAAATCATTTTCCAAATCTATATTTTTCTATATCTATCTATCTATCTATCTACCTATCTATAATCTTTTTCTTACAAATAGTTGCATGCTCTTTTCCCCATGCCTTTTCTGTGGTGAGAAGAACTATAGCCATAAATTTATGTAATGCACAAAACCTGGGACTCAATCAACTCTAGCAGCTTTGCTGTGGATGGATGGTTTGCATTTTTGCATTCTTGCCTTTGACCTCTGTCCTGCATTCACTAGGGTCAAGAGTTCTGTAACCTTGCTAAGATCTGTACTACTACTGCTAATAAAGATGAAGTCTCCTGATTAGGGATCTGGACTTTCTTTTGAAAGCAGCTGTGAGCAAGGGGAGGGAGATTACTTTATCCATCACGGCCTTGGGATTTTCCTGGATCTATCTCCCTGATGAGATCTCCCTTAATGAGCACAATATTTTTTCTTGTTATGCTTATCTTTCTTGTGATGTCCTTCAAAAATATTTTCTATCACTAGACCTTAAAATGCTATCTGATGTAGCTGAGATAGACATACGAGCTTCAATTTTGAACTGGGACAATAGTGTGTTACGTCTACAAGTTCCTGTTTTCAAGCTGAAAATCTCCCATCTTTCTTTACTCCATGTATTTTTTTTCCTTCTTGAGCAGAGATGTGAGGGATATGCACTACTTTTGGTCTTGGTTGAAACCTGTAGATAGTGTTACAACAATTAATTTGAAATGTAAAAAAAAAAAAAAGTCTTCTTTCAATCCTTAACTTATTTTCTGCCTTTTATATATGTATACACATGGATTTATAATCATGTTTCCTTGAAGAACTATAGATCCATTTAAAATTCTGTCATCAGCAAATCAGTTAAAAGTAGACTTAGATCCCATGAATTTAAGTACAATACAAAAATCCTAAGTACTCCATCCACTGAAGTTGTATGTGTGCTAATGAACTGAATAAAATTTAGATTGTTATGTATTTTATTTCTTACATTGAGGCTACTCAGAATATGACCTGAGTTTTCAGTAGGAAGCTGTCAGTTGTTAGAAATAACTGCAAAACAAAACTCACGACAAATAGAATGAAAAATACAAGCAAACTAACAAAAGCCAACGGAGTGTGTTAAAGCAAACAAACAAAAAACCCACTAATGTATAAAAATACACATCATCTACAGGTCATATCAGTATATATGTCTGTTACATGTCAGTACAGTTGTACACTACTTTTTCTTTTAGATGACAATCTTGATCCTGCAAAGTATGCTGTGTGGAGAACTGAGTCTGTTCTTACAAGTTTCACCTAAAAAAAACAAACATCCATTATCCATCTTTTATCGATCTAATAACAAATCACAGTTAAATATATAGCTTTAACCAAAACAAAACAATGTTATATTAACGTCATATAAACTATGTAATTACCTCCATAGAACATAGGGTGTTTCAGTACAGATTGGCAGCATTCAGCCTCTTAGTCTTACATCAAAATAGTCCTTTATTAAATAGTAAATACTAGTCTAGACCTATAGCCCTGTGTGAATTACCAGCAATTACCCACTAATTTTGAAGCTGTATGAAACATTTTCCTCCCTTTTAAGTTAAAAAAAAAAAAGTAATTACTACGTGAAAGATAGTTCAAGATCTGCTTAAGCATATAATAACCAAGTAAGTTCCCCAAATACGCTACTGCTACTCCTTTCCCAAGAGCAAGTTTTAAATAGTATTTCTGTCTCCTTCTTTTTCCTCTTGGGAAATTTACCACAGTCTTTTGGCAGAAAAATGTAACGTCCATAAAAAATAGGACAGTAGTGTGATCTTTTTCCTTTGTTGAATGAAAGTTTTCTGTCATTAGCATGCTGAGATGTACTCTTCCCCTTGAGTAGGAGTGTGGTGCTCATGGTCAAGATATCACTGAAGCTGACACGTTGATTAAAACAGGTGAATTGAGCCCCAGGCTTATCAAGTACATTTGGTTCTCTCCATGACTTAATACTAAGGCACATTTTATTGACACTTTGTGATTAAGAACTTGCAAGCTTCTGTGCTATTGCTAGATCCATTTTTATTTTTTTTTTCCCTGGTAGTTACATCTGTGGATGGCAGATGTGCAGATAGATGGATTTTCCTCTGTAACGTTACCCATTTAAATGATACTTTTTTTTTTTTTTCTTGTTTGAGATTTAATTCATTTAGTTTTCTCTTCCTAAATGAGTTTCAATGAAGTACTACTCTGATTTCACTAATTTGAGAAAAACATTCTTATGGTGTAATTGTATTTACTTTTAAATTTATTTATAATATTTAGACATTTTGATGGAATAACAGTCTGATGAGGAAAATAATTACCTCTTTTCTAAAATCTTTTATAGAATTTAAGTGTTTGTGTGATATATTTTTACAATATGTAAAATGAAGACAAAATCACATCCTTCTTCTTCCTCTTACCATCTTTATCAAGGCATCTGAGCCCACAATAAAACATGTGCTATTTGTGAATACACTCTACTTGAGGTTTGGTTTCCCCTAGCTTTCTGTTTGAGATTAGAATGATAAGAATTAGAAAAGAATGATGAACTAAGTCATAGTTATTATAGCAATAATATCATCATAGTTTTGATGAGCATAACTCTTCAAGTTAATTCAGGAATCTATAATTTGAATGAGAAAGGTCACTGGGCTTGAACAATTCTAAACTGAATACCTAAAATTTTGTGACAAAGAAGAAGTCAGTTATTTAAGTTCTGAAATGAAAAGATGTCTAAAAAGTTCCAGTATAATTTCAGTTTGTTAGATTCAGAGGTTTAAATTATATTTCCTATGCCTGTGTTTTAGAACAGAAATTGCACACACCATCAACAAATGAGTTTGTCAGGTTTTCAGTTTTAACAAGACCTACTTGTCTGGTGTTAAACACAAATGGTAAAGCCCAAAGAAGTTCAGCCTACTACATTATAGGATCAAAATTTAGAAAAAAAAAAAGGGGGGGGGGGGGGGGGGGGGTGGACACAGTAGCTACTTCTTGCTAAACTGGGGTTTGTGTATAATGAGGAGAGGAAATGCTCACCTTTTACTTCCTGCATGTCTGCAGCCATCAAGTTCTAAGCAGCAAGTACCTGCACTTGTACATAAAGTCTGAGATGTTTTGTCATTTGGACATCTGTAAAAGTCAGACCTAATGGGATAATGGCAGGCTATGTGGATCAGTCCCACAGCTAGTATTTTGATAGTTACAGTTCAGTCTCTAGAAAAGCACAGTCTTGCCTTACAGAAGTACATGACAATGGTATCTCAGTTATGTGACTGGTTCCTTGTTACTCTGCCCTTTGGAGACCGTTTCTAGCTCTAGCATGTTAAGATCCTATTTTTTTCCTGCATTGAAAAAGAACACCGAAGCAAAATTTTGCCATTCAGCACTATAAATTAATGTCAGGACTAGTTCAGAAGCCTTTTTGTTATTGTTATATTAGATTAAAACTTGATAACAGCACAATAACATAAAAAATGTAGTGTCATAATAGAGTGATGACTGCAAGAGAAAAGTATGTATTTGTTAGGATTATATTCTGTTTAAGAAAACAGAATAAAACAGAATTCATCTCAATGATTCTTAGGTGTAGTAAAGCGCTGACTTGTCCAGAGTAGTCCAGCTTTAAAACATATGAGCTAAAGTGAAATGATATGTGGAAACAAAGTTTGATATTAGCTTAATGTGTTTCTGTACAATTACAAATACTAGCAACAAAAGTCAAGATAATACTGACATGAAAGTAATTCCTTTATAGTTTTAACATTGTTCAGGGTCTTTTCCCATCAGAGGAAACAATTACAGTGGCATGCAGAAATTTGCCAGTGAATTAGTAGTTCTTTGATTTGAGATGCTTCGTTTCCTCCTGGATGAAGAAGTTATTTAACAGTTTTTATTTGTTTGCTTTCTATAGAAAAGTAAAATGTGTTGCATAAAATAACTGCCAATGAATTAACTATAGTATAAAATATTTCCTTCTACACAAACATTTGCTTTTTGTTTGTTTGTACAGGACCTCTTCCTATCACATAATACTATTCTTTCTGAAGGATGGAGATTTTTCTTGTTCCTGTTTCGTTTTTATTCATACATTTAAATTTGTCCTTGTTTCCCTGTCTGAAAAAAGGAACTATATTATTCTGAATGTTCATTCTTTGTGTTTTGCAACAAGTAGGAAACTTAAACTCTAGTAAAACAATCTTTTTGCTGAATATTCATTAATCTTGTGGTAAGTCTATACATTTCAGCAGTTTGCCAATGCAAACAGAATGATATTCATAACACTATTGAAACCCAAATGTTGTCTTTCCCTGTGCTAACGCTTGAAAAGCTTTTTTTTTTCCATTTTTTTCCCATGGGGATCCTTGGAAAAGCTGATATTTTTAATCCTTTGGTGCCATCTTGTGGCAAGATGATAATTATAAGAAAACTCTAACCTGAAGTTCCTAAGTTTATCAGCAAAATACAAAACATGGATGAATTTTCATAGCAAATGCATCAATTCAACTTATGCAATTGAAATTATTATTTTTGATTATTTCTTTTTTTGATCTTTTCAACTGCATTAGTACAAATATTGATTTTAGAAGTCTCACAGAAAATGACTACAATTACCACATAGAAATAGATTTTTTAGTCCTTAATGTATTAGAATTCTGTAGAAAACTTAAGTGCTTAACTAGTTCACGGCAATTTCCAATAGATTTGTATTGTATTCGTTCATTAGATCTCTGTAGAATACTTCACTAGCTCAAGGCAATATTCACTTTAGCATCCAGTAATGTTGAGAAAAAGCCAGGGTCCATGCTATCATTCTTGATTTTATTTTCCAGTCTGGTCTTTGGAAAATTCATAGCAGCCTGTGTGCATTAAAAGCAGTAAAAGCACAGAAATATATGTTGTTTTTTTTTTCCTTGTGTTTTCACTGGGGCTCGGCAAGATCAGTATTTTAGAATTTGAGCCAAATGAATACAGTATAATACCTGCTTTTCTGAAGGTAATGTTTGTAGATGTCTGCAATCAGTACAAATTACATTATCGCTCAATCTCATAAGGAATTTTCTGTATGGTAGTCTGTATTTGATTACTTACTTATCTCTGAGTTTCAGTCATGCTGAAAGTATCTACATACAAAAACCTTTTTCAGTTACTGGAAAGAAAATAAAGATGTCAGTACTACTTTCACTTAAGCCAGGGATTCTCATTCTTTCAAAAGAAAGGATGATTTTTTAATTTTTGTTTTCTTAGACGTTTATTACAACCTGGTCCACATTATGCCTACAGATATCTGTGAGGACTAATTGCAGATTATAACATTGTGAGTTACTATAACACTCCTCTTTCCACTTGAGGGGTCTGAAAGCATATAAAAATTAAAAGTTTTCATATTGCAGGGATAGAAAACAGATCTTGAAATTTTGAACATCAGTCCTGTGCCATTATAAACAAACAGAACAAAACAAGACTTATAAGTGCTTTTTTTTTTTTCTTTTCTTTTTCTGCCTTTCATAATAGCATTTAGATATCTAAACTGATCTCAGCTGAAGGAGGATATCTTATCAAAATGAAAACATTTTTCTTGTTCTTCTTGTTCTGAAAACTCTGAAATTGAAGTAGTACTTCAATTACATATTGTTGTATTGGAAGATGTAACGTTTTCCATACACATGGGCAGTACATGTTGTGGATGCTTCATGAACTTACACAGAAAATAAAAGTATGATAAGGATGCTAATGCATTTTTTTTTTTTTTTTTTCCAGCAGTGGTTTGGTATATATTAAAATCCTAGTCATTACACTTTTTTTAATAGGCAGTTACTAGCTGATTCAACTACAGTTGAACGCTGCACCAGCAAGTGAGTGTAATAAATCAGACAATGGTTGAAAGGGGTTTTTGGATGGTTAGAGTTCCTGCAATTTTTTAAATTAGGTTTACGTAGCTTAGCTAGAGATAAAACTCTGTTGTCTGTCGGCTACAAGGCAGAGGAGGATCACAATATTAATTCAATAAGATGCAAGATTTCAAAAGTTTTGTGAGGCTGTGTTCATTCAAATTTCTTCTCACTCCAGTAAAATTGTTCTGACTTGATTGTTTAGCTGTCTCTTTTTGTATCTTTTGGTTCTTTGCAGGATACACTTCCCATACAAGAATAAAGCGGTAGGGAAATTAATGAAAGAACTGTAACATTTTGTTCCAGTGCATTCACTTGGAACGAATTTCCTTCAGAAATAAAAGAGCAAACTAAGTCAGAGACATATATATAAGTATATATATGTATATATATATATATTAATAAAAACATTATTAATATTGATAAAACTATTTTTATAAGCATGTTATAATATGACATACAGAGTATGGCAATAATAATTACTTTGAAATCCAAAGTATTATTTTTTTTTGTTGTTGTTGTTCTGAAAGAATGAGATCTTAAAAAGCTTTCTGGGAAGTTTCTAATCAAAAATTTCATGTTCTAAATATCTTATTCTGGATGAATCATTTTCATTAGTGTATGTGTGGTGCTGTGTTTTTTTTTCTGTACTTGTATCTAATGTCAATGAAGTTCAGATGTATTATGTCATAAAGAACATTAAAGAGTGGAAATGTAGGATTATATATAGCAATTTTTATACTCTAATATGTTTATCTAAAAACTGAAGCTGAGATAGGACACCATGATGATAAACTTGACATGAGTTTAAGAGAATAGATTTGAAAGAGGAATGTAAAGCAAACGGAAACAATAAAAAGATTATGGATGTTTAGTGAGGTGCTTTGTAAAGATAAAACAATAGAAACTATCAGTATCTCCACCAAAGTTAGAGAGCAAAAAGGAAACTGTCAGAGTGATTATTTCTGCTTCTGGTTTTATAGAGGTAAAAAGAGAACAGAAGTTGTTCATGGTTTTGTGACTGTACTCAGGAACTCCACATAATCTGCCTAGTACAATCGCAGAATCTGTTTTTGGAATAAGTGACATTACTAGAATTTATTCATCACTATTGCCAAATCCCTAGCATGTCCCCTCTGCAAACTGTACCTGTTGAATTGTAGATTTTTATCTTTCAGTCCCAGGGTGCTTCATTTAGTTAAAAATTTAGGCAGGTAAGTAAATAAATTATTTATGCTGAAAACTGTTAGATCCTGAGTATAAAGGGAGACTGAAAAGTGACTGCCATAGAACTTGTCTAGATGATCAAAAGGAAAAAATGTTTTTTAAAACTGTTTCTGAGGTTAGTCCGTCAGATAAGATTGATTGCTGATCTGTGGAACTTGTATATTTAGTGTGTTCTTCTTCTGACTGTCAAAATTATTTATGTCTAGTGTGGCTACCAGCTAGTCCAAGCAATGTGCTGTGGCACTGAAGGAAGAAAATTCATTCTGCTATACAACTGCAGTAATATATAACTGACAAGTTTCAGGTCCCGACTGCCTAGAGAAATTCTAAGCAAGATAAAAAGGTCACAAAAGCACAGGATCACAACAACCGCAACTGCTGTTCTTACATACAAGACAGAGGTGTGCCGTCTTTTCAGACACCTGCAGTAATAGTCCAAGTGAGTTTGTTGTTATGACTTTGCCTTTCAGAGATTACAGTAGTCATGGCAGAGCAGGAAGTGCTATTTTAATTAAACTCGAGTACTAATACTTTTTTTTGGGGGGGAGGGTTATGTATTTTTGTCATCAAATTAAATGATTTTTCCTTGCCAAAGTGAATTTATCTGTTTTGTCACAAAGGTGAAAAGAGCGCCTCTACTGTGAGGAGAGTCTGAGAGCTAGAACTGTTTGGTCTGGAGAAGAGGCTTAGGGGGATATCATCAATGCCTATGAACACTTAAAGGGAGGGTGTGAAGAAGGTAGAGCCAGGTTTTTCTCAGTTATGTCCACTGCCAAGAAAAGAGAAACGGGAACAAACTTGAACAGAGGAAATTATTTTTGAACACTCTGAAACATTTATGTGCTGTGAGAGGGACAGAGCTGTGCGGAAATTTAACAGGGAGAATGTGGTGGTCTACTCCTTGGAGATTTTTAGCAGCCACCTGGACATGGCCCTAGTCAGACTGCTCAGGGTGTCCCTGCTTGAGCAGGAGCTGGACCACAGGGACCCAGGTGTCCCTTGCAGCCTCAGCCATTACTCAGGTGTCTCTAAGTAATAGGGTTGATGCCCTGAAACTGGAGGGTGAGGTGGAGGGACAGCCTCCAAGCTTTTTTAAGGAGAGATGGTCGGCTCCACGCTTGAAGACTGCCTTCTCCAGTAAAGAAAGGAGGGTGATAGTCGTAGATGACTCCCTTCTAAAAGGAACTGAGGGCCCGATATGTCAGCCTGACCCCACCTGGAGGGAAGTGTGCTGTCTCCCTAGGGCACGGGTCAAGGATATCTCTAGAAAGCTTCCTGGGCTTATTTGCCCATCTGACTACTATCCCTTATTGGCAGTGAAGATGCTGTTGAGAGAAACGTGAGGACTATCAAAAATGACTTCAAGGGACTGAGGAGGATACTTGATGGAGCGGGCATGCAGGTGGTTTTCTCTTCAATCCCTTCAGTGGTGGGGAAGGACACTGAGAGGATCAAAAAAACCCTCCTCATAAATAAATGGCTTAGAGATTGGTGTAGGCACAAGAATTTTGTTTGTTTGTTTTTTGTGTTGGTTTTTTTTTGACCACAGGGCAATTTACCCGGCTTTTGGCATGATGGCTGCAGATGGAACTCACCTGTCTGCAAGGGGTAGAAAGATCCTAGCCCAGGAACTGGCAGGACTCATTGAAAGGTCTTTAAACTAGGTGAGAAGGGGGAAGGGGACAAAATGAGGGCTACTGGGTTTAAGTGGGCAGTTGGAGGCTGAAAACAAAGCTTGATGGGTGATAAGGGTGGAGTTCAAAGGGATGGAGAGGGGCAGGGAAATGCTGCTTCCCTAAAGTGTCTAATGTCACTAATGCACACAGTATGGGAAATAAACAGGAAGAGTTGGAGATCTACGTGCGGTCACATGGTTAAGATTTCATTGCAGTCACAGAGACGTGGTGGGACAGCTCACATGACTGGAATGTTGTCATGGAGGGCTGTGTGCTTTTTAGGAAAGATTGGCTGGCGAGGTGGGGTGGTGGAGGTCCTCTTTATGTGAGAGAGCAGCTAGAATGTATTGAACTCCACCTGGGAGTGGAGAGCTTGTGGGTGAGAGTCAAGGGGAGGGCTGGTATGGCTGATGCTGTTGTGGGGGTGTAATACAGCCCCCTGATCAGGAGGAGGAGGTTGATGAGGCCTTCCATAAGCAACTGGAAGTAGCATCATGATCCCAGGCACTGGTGCTTATGGGGGATTTCAGTAATCCAGATATTTGCTGGATAAGCAACATGGCCAGGCATGTGTGGTGCAGACAGTTTCTGCAATGTGTTGAAGACAACTTTCTGATGCAGGTGGTGGAGCAACTGACGAGGGGACGGGTGTTGCTGGACCTTATTCTCACTAATAAGGAAAGGCTTGTCAAGGAAGTGAAGTTCGGGGGCAGCTTGGGTTGTAGTGACCACGAGATGGTGGAGTTCAAGATCTTGAGTGGAGGAAGCAAAGTGAAAAGTAGGAGTGCTACCCTGGACTTCTGGAGAGCCAACTTTGATCTCTTCTGGGACCTACTTGGAGCTATCCCATGGGTTAGGCTGTTAGAAGGTAAGGGGGCCTGTGAGAGCTGGTCGGCATTTTAACAGCTCTTCTTCCAAGCTCAGGATCAGTGCATCCCTGTGAGCAAGCAATCAGGAAAGGGTACCAGGAGACCTGTGTGGATGAGCCAGGAGCTCATGTACAAACTCAAAGGAAAGAAGAAGGTCCATGAAATGTGGAAAAAGGGTCTGACCACTTGGGAAGAATATAGAAATGCAGTCAGGGCCTGCAGGGATGTGACAAGGAAGGCTAAACCCTGCCTGGAACTGAATCTGGCAAAAGTGATAAAGGATAATAAAAAAAAGCTTTTTAAAATATGTTAACAGTATAAGGAAGAAAATGTGGCTCCTCTACTAAGTGAGGGGAGTGTTCTAGTAACGGGGGATGCTGAGATGGCAGAGATACTGAATGCCTTCTTTGCTTCTGTCTTCAGTGAAAAAGTTCTCCCTCAGGAATCCCAGACCCTGGAGGTTAGTGAGAGGGTCTGGGGAATGGACGACTTCCCTTTAGTCAGGGAATAGGCTGTCCAAGAGCACCTAGGTAACACCAATGTTCATAAATCCATTGGACCCAATGGGATGCATCCACGGGTGCTGAGGGAGCTGGCAGAGGTGACTACTGAACAGCTCTCTGTTATCTTCGAGAGATCTTGGAGAATGGGGGAGGTGCCTGAAGACTGGAGGATAGCCAATGTCACTCTGGTCTTCAAAAGGGGCAAGAAGGAAGATCCAGGCAATTATAGGCCAGTCAGCCTCACCTCTGTCCCTGGAAAGGTGATGGAACAGCTTGTGCTGGATGCCACCTCCAGACAATTGGAAGAAAAGGAGGTTATCAGGAGTAGTCAGAATGGGTTCACCAGAGGGAAGTCATGCTTGGCCAACCTGTAGCTTTCTATGATGTTGTCACTAGCTGGGTGGATGGGGAGAGAGCAGTGGATGTAGTCTACCTTGATTTCAGTGAGGTGTTTGATACTGGCTCCCACAGCATCCTTATAACAAAGCTGAGGAAGTGTGGGATAGATGAGTGGACAGTGAGGTGGCTGACTGGCAGATGAGTGGCTGACTGACAGAGCACAGAGGGTCATCGTTGGCAGTACAGAGTCCGGTTGGAGACCTGTAACTAGCGGTGTTCCTTAGGGGTTGGTGCTGGGTCCAGTCTTGTTCAACATCTTTGTCAATGATCTTGATGAGGGGATAGTGGACCTCAGCAAGTCTGCTGATGATACAAAGTTGTGAGTATTGGCTGACATGCCTGAAGGCTGTGCTGCCATTCAGCGAGACCTGGACAGGCTGGAGAGCTGGGTAGTAAGAAACCAGATGAGGTTTAACAAAAGCAAGTGTGGAGTCTTGCATCTGGGAAGGAATCATTGCATGCACCAGTACAGGTTGGGGGATGACCAGCTGGAGAGGAGTTCTACGGAGAGGGACCTGGGTGTCCTGGTGGATAACAGGTTGGCCATGAGCCAGCAGTGTGCGCCTGTGGCCAAAAAAGGCCAATGGCATTTTGAGGTGCATTGAAAAGAGCGTGGCTAGCAGATCAAGATCTGCTCTGCCCTGGTAAGGCCTCATCTGGAGTACTGTGTCCAGTTCTGGGCTCCCCAGTACAAAAAAGATAGGGATCTCTTGGAAAGAGTCCAGCGAAGGGCCACAAAGATGGTGAATGGCCTGGAGCATCTCTCCTATGAAGAAAGGCTAAGTGAACTGGGTCTGTTTAGCTTTGAGAAAAGACTGAGAGGGGACCTGATCCAGGTCTATAAATATCTAAGGTGTGGGGGGCAGAGTGGCGAGGCTAGACTCTTTTCAGCAGTGTGTGGAGACAGGAGAAGGGGAAACAGACAGAAGCTGAAGCATAGGAAGTTCCACACAAATGTGCACAAGAACTTCTTTATGGTGAGGGTGACGGAGCACTGGAACAGGCTGCCCAGGGAGATTGTGGAGTCTCCTTCTCTGGAGATATTCAAGATCTGCCTGGACGCCTACTTGTGTGACCTGGTGTAGGAAACCTGCTTTGGCAGGGAGGCTGGACTCATTGATCTCTGGAGGTCCCTTCCAAACCCTATGATTCTGTGATTCTGTTCTGTGATTCTGATATGTACACTGTCTGCAAACAAAGTACTTACTTGCTTCACTACTTTTTACAGTGTAGATGCAATCTAAACTGTGTTTGAGGTATGAACAGATAGCACTAAGACAAAAAACTGTGTATTAACTGGACTGATGTAAGGAAGTTCATGTGCTTCAAAAATAAAGTTTTGTTTTCCTGAAACAAAATTTTACATCTATGTCCTTTGACGCAGAGCAAACTATGAAACACATGTAGATAGCTGTCACTTGAGTACTATAAGAATAATTCAGGAAAGGAAAAACAAAATAAATTGTATTTCCTTAAAATGAGAGCAAAAACCTGACTAAAAAAACTATGTAAGTCCCTGATTTAACAATAATTCACAAATAGCCTCAACATATCCTGTGCAGGAAAGAAAATTTTCAGAGAAATTACACCCTCGTGTATCTAGAGCTCTTGCTTTCCAACAGCATTCAATCAAGTTCTCTTCAAGATAAGGAAAAAATAAAATAAATCTCAGTAGATATTCAAGTAGTCTTAGATCAAGCCACAGCTATTTTCTTGATGTTCAAATAGTTTGTGACAGCTGATTAACATGGGAAAGATATGGTAACAATGGCCAATGCTGGTGCTTTCTGCTGATCAGTTCTTATTCTTGTCTCTTTGCAGTTTTTATGCTTGGAAAAGACCACACCAGAGTCTTTTGTGCTACTCATTAAAATAGAAAACTTTGGGATAAATAGATGCTAATTTACACTGCCTCTCTCAGTGGTTTTTTGATATATTTTTTTTTCTTTTGTTTTTTGTACTTTCTCTGAGAGGCTTTTTGGTTAACAGCAACAATCAGGTGGTCTTGGTGATTAGACCATGCTTGAAACGTTAAGCACTGGTTCACATGTAGAAGTCACCTGTCTGAGGAGCAAGATGCAGGGCTCAGCAGCACTGCAGAAGCTTCTGCTTGTCAGCACATTTCTGACGCTTTTTTCCTAAATAGTGGGAGAAAAGAGCTTGACGGGGGTCTATAGGGAGGACTAAAAGCCACCTCCTGCAATGCATTATCTCTTGGGGGATGTACTAAACTGTACAAGTTTGAGGGCCATGCTCTATTGTTACACTAAGATGTCTTAATGCATGGGAGACCCCAGTGTTCTGCATTTAACTGAAGCCTGTGCTTTATTCCCATTGTAGTTGGCAGGGTTTGGTCATACATACAAATGCAAGCATACTTAAATTGCTTTTAACACTGTGAAGAGTTGTACAGATTCATGAGCGTTGGCCAACTTAGTTCTTAAGGAAAGCTATGCTTTGTTCTCAGACCTTAATTTTCTTGCAGAAAATAAAAATAAAATGGTTCTGTATTTCTGATATTTTCTGTGTGTTAACCATCAACCTTATCTCTCTGTGTCATAGTCTTTGCTTAGCTGTGCTGTTATTAGTGGTATTAGTCAAATGGTGTATGTTCAAGACTTCTAATTTTTTCAGACATCTTATTAGTTTTCACCTAGATTTTAAGAAAAGGGCAATTTTCATTCCTCACGTAATTCTTAGATTGCAGTATGTGTTTTTTTTTTCTTTTTTTTTTTTTTTTTTTTTCCTCCGTAACCTTTTAATGATCTCCGATATGTATTTGTCAGGATTTGATTTAATTGACTTAAAGACCAAGGTGAGCCTCAGTAATGAAGTGCATAGGACAGTTGGAATGAATGAATTATATATAAAATATGTGTGACCAAAACGTCTCCTGCAAGAGAAGAACAAAATAAGAACATATGCAGAGCTGATCATTCTTATTAACTGAGAAATGCGCTTCTGCTTCAGAGTGCACCAAACAAAAATTTTCACATCCAAAGCAATACGTAGAATTATATACTAAATATATTTTCAAAATGCTGTCTCACTAAAAGGACTACATTGTTGTAAGTCAAACACTGTCAAATACCTTAGAATTATTAAATCTTCTCTGTTAGAGAGACAGAAAACTATAAGGGAAATCAAGCTTCCATTTCTGTGCTTTTACTTTTACACATTTTACCCTTAAAACTTTTGTATCTGTTGTGTTTTGCATTTTTTCTGTTTCTGTTCATGAATTTTCCAAAATTATAAGCTTGTATCAAACTGCTGCTCTCTTGTCTTCCAAACTTGACCACTAGCATTCTTTCTGTGCAGATGCTGGTATCCTGATGTTCATTTTGTATATTGCGTTTTCTGTTTTGTACATCTTATTTGCTTCTCAGTTTATTTTTCCTGACAACCACAGATGTTTGACTTTAATCTGCATGCTGTACTATTATACTTATGATGTTCTTGCAAATAGGCAATTTGTGTGTGTGTTTCTCCATCTCTTCCTGGATTTTATGTTATGTGTTGTGACTTTTATACACTTTGCAAATACGAAATACTGTCAAGTGTTCATCTGTAAAGCTGTAGTTCCTGCATAATTTTCAGTATGTAATAGATATTATTTAAGAACATGTAATTAATGATATAAAAGTAATCACTTACCAGCTATTAATAGGTAGGTATTGTTTTTTGTTTTGTATTTTTTTCTATCTATTTGTCTGCTCTATCCTTGTTGCAGAACGGAGAGGACCTCATGGTTACTGAAGATCACTCTATTTAGTCTGAAGTGCCATTAACTCCTAAAAATTTTACACGTGGTCAGGCACTGCACAAATAATATTTACTGAACTGTAAAAGAAGTAATATTTCCAGAACTGATGGGTTTTTTTGAACTGATCCATCAGTATTTGTTCTAGAAACAGAGCACTGCTATTATGTAATTAAAATCAAGTTTTCCTTTACTTTTTAGAGCCATCAAACAAAAGATTATATATACATACATATAATACAAATTATATCTAATGGGTAGTGTGTCAAGTGTTATGGCTAATGTGCAAAGTAATATTTATACTCTAATAAAAGTGCATAGAGGTAGAGAGTGGAATTCTTTCTCACTTTCATCTTGGGAATTTATCCTACTAATTCAGCTGCTTTAGATATAATCACTGGGATCCTCTCTTTGTAAAGCCACTCTGGTGAGACTCACCTATCCTGCACAAAATCCCTCCATCTGCCTGAAAGCCTGTGCTATGGGATTTGCTTGTGAAATGGTTGAGTGAATGTGCATATGGGGGAAGAGAGGAAACAGGAAGCCCCAACTCCTAACTGGAAGCTGGAAAATGTATCCCAAGGTGCAAAACATGTAAAAATAATAATAAAATAAATGCAGAAGAATAAGAAAAAAAAGTCATGAGCTCTTTCAAGTCTAATGAATAAGTAGTTTACGAATTCATAAAAATGTGGATTTTACATTTTTACATTTTGTCTCTAAATTAAAATTTTTTTCTTCTGTTTCTCCCCCAGTCACTTTAGGAATGTAGTATTTTGTATGTGATGATAAATGACATATCACATTAGAGCTAAGTGTAATCTGAAATGGCTGAAAGATCTAAAAGAATCAAACATCATATTGAGACAGGTCATCCTTAATAGCAATGTGATTATAGCTCTCATAGTATTTTTCCTCTTTCAGACTGCATCTCTTCTGCATACTTGGAATCATTTCACCTTCCTTTCCTTGAAGACACAGTGGGTGTATAAGCATTAACCACTGTGTGTTCAAGGCCTTGGGCTTTGTTTCCCAGTAATGCTGAAAGGTACTCCTGAAAATCCAGTATTCTGAAGTGATAACTCTGAAAAAGAAGATGTGGAATGAACTACTACTACTAAAAAAAATATAAGTAGGCATTTAGTGTTTCAAATTATGCTTAATCCCTAGAGGGCTGTGGAAGCCAACTACAGATATTATTTATTTTTTATTTTATGTTAAAAATAGGTTAACAGGACTTTGTTGTTTTTTTTTGTTTGTTTGTTTGTTGTTTTTTTTTTTGCCCCCTAAATTAACATCTGTGTAATCAGGAATGTCTCAGAAAATTACATTCTCATACTCTGTTCATAGTCATTGTGTGGAAGTAAAAAATTAGAAAATGAATGTTACATATAAGAGCTTTTTTTACTTTTCCCTGTGTAAATAAAATGAAGTTCAGGATTGGTCTTCTGGGTAGAACGCTTACAAGATTATAGATGGATAGAGGTGGAAAGGGAATTTAATCTCCAAGACAGTCTTAGGAGATGGATTGTACTATGTAAATGTGTGCTAGTTCTGTCTGTAGATGTAATTATCATTAAAGTTACAAAAAATTCATTCACTGGGCTTTTTTTTCCCTCCCAGCTACAAATCATCTAAACCATTACGTCTTGTCATGTTCAGTAGAAATGGATAACAGATTATCCTGTCTCTTTGCATAAGTCTTTTATGTACTTAAAAGTTGTAACTTTATCTCTCTTCTCACAGGATTTTCTATTAGAACCTAATGGCATCAGCTTGTTCAGTTGTATCACAGTGGTCATGGCAGTTTCACATTGGCATCTACACACCTGTATTGAGGTGCAGTGTTCACAAATGGATTTACTGTTAAATCTGAGCTCTTCCCATTGTTGCCCAAGTGGTGAAGATATGTTTCATTCTTCTTATACATAGTAATCCTCTTTGTATGTCTGTTTCTTTTTAGGATCCAGATTATACTGTTAGATCATATTCAGTGATCTAATCTGCATATTCAGTGACCTGTTTGCCTCGCTACCATTAAGAGGGTTGGCATTTAACAATTTTTCTCTGTCCACAAGGCGTGATAATTATTCAATTATAGAAAGAATTTAGAGTGGAATTGAAGTGGAAAATAAGTTTTCCAATAAGAGACTCTAATTATTCTGAAACTGCTTCAGACAATTCTTGTTCTAATAGCAAATTCATTAGGCACAACACTTTAAAAAGCTATAATTTGCAGTGGCCAGTATGAGGCCCTTGAGCCATGCACGGTTCCCACGCTGAGGTGGTTTTGTTTTATCAACTCAAATGTGCTGACGGACGGTTGCTGCACTTTCTGAATGTCTTGCCACCAAATGAAGAGTCCTGCAGCCCAATGTAATTGACTTGAACACCCTATCCAGTGTCACTCCCTTTCCTCCAAGAGGAGTTCACTTCACTTGCTACCTAGGAGCTGAAGCTTGTGGTTCTTGTTTTCAAATAAAATCTGTTACGTGGCTGACAGAACTACAAAAGCCAGCCATTTTCATCTGAGTTCCTCAACTCCTTTATCCTGACTTCTTGTTTAAAGTTAAGATCACACAGTCTTGTTGCGAACATTAATTAGCTACTTGCTCTAAAATTACCTTTGCAGACAATACTGCTGAAAAAAAGACATTGCATTTTCCAACTTCCTACATTCTGTCTGAAAAAGCTCCGCTTCTCATCATGGATAATAATAGTTTTAATCATCCTCTGTTGCTAATGTTTTTAGATAATTATTTCAACCTATATTTTACACATTTTCAACCTAGACTTCTCATTTTGTGCCTCGACTATTACCATTTTATCTCTTCCTTTGCCTGCTCTTCTTTTATACTCATATTTAGCAATATCATATATTTTATATTTATGAAATACTTGCTTCCTTATGTTTTGAATGAAAAGACAGTGGCCTAGCCAAAGTCTCTTCTTAACTGATTATCATGTCCTGCTTCTGGACAAGAAAAGCTTTCTTTAGTACTGTATTGTCTCTTTCAAGAGCCATCTCCTCTTCTGTTCCTTCTGTTCTTTCCTGATTATAATATTATCATAATCTTCTGGGCGTATGGGATAGTTCACCAGTGCTTACTGTGCTTATCATATGATTTTCAACTTACTTTAAAAAAAAAAAAAAAAAAAAAAAAAAAAGACTTCACAATTTTCTGGGTTTGTTCACTGTGTCTTTTGTATTACTGCATAAATGTCAAGGAAAATAGATAGGTAATGCAGCATTTTCTTCATCCTTCTTGGCTTACATTAACCTATTCCTTAACCTGGAATGGTTTCCAGAAACTGACTCTTTATACCTGAATTACATATTTCTGTTAGCATCCCCTTATTTTATCTTATTTTAAAATCCTTATTACTAAGTTAGTAACTCAATTTTCCTTCCTTGTTTCCCCTCAAGTCTCATAAGAAAAAACTCAACTTCACCTAAGAGCTCAATGAAAAATGTTTCCAAAGTGGGGAAGCCAAAACAGTCTGAATGATATCAGTCATTAACGCATTTCTAGAACAGTATGTTTCTGATGTTTCCTTTCTAATGAGAGAGTTCTCTAAAATATAGTGAATAAAAGCAACTTGGTAACAAAAGGAGACAAAGAGGTCATTACAGATGTTGGTGCTGTGGATGATACTTTATTTACATTCCTTCTCTTTGATGAGGACTGAACATTATAGACTTGAAGAGAGGTTTTGGGGGGAAGAATGTTTCCATATTAACTATGCAGCACATTGTGGAACAGGAGCTGGGAAAAATTTGAAAAACAGAGGCTTTCAAGTGGCTGCTGCCCAATTGTAAACTATGAGAAGGGCCACACATACAGTGGGTGAAAATGACAGCAGTAGTGCTGCTGTTGCTGTCCGTCTGCTGTTTGTGTGACTTGTTGTTCATGATATGTCAGGTGCTGTTTGATGTCCTAACTCACAGTTGCCAGTGAAAGACTTTCAACAGTATCAAAGTGAATTTCATCATTTCCACTTTCATCATTTTTTAAACATCCGCCCATGTCTTCTAGAGCTGATGTGTTTTTTCTCTTCTTTATTACGGCATTCTTAAAGAGTTATACTGAGTAGTGTGGTGAACCTACAGCAAATGTTAAGATTAATTCATAGGCACAGGAAAAATTTACACTTCATTTCTTCGATCTTCAGTCACATAACAATTTTTAGAGAAGATACATGTATTTTACTTTATAATAGTGTATAAAGAAGAGGGGGGAATTCACTGCTTGACATTTTATCCAAAGCTTTGCTGATGTGTACATATATATAAAATAACATTGCGGTTCTATGCTTCCTATCACTTTGAGAAAAATCTATAAAGATTCTTTAAATATGCTAATGTATACTTCAAATATATCACATTGTGCTCTGAGTGACATGAATGAATATCTTCAACAAGTACACTTCAGTCACTGAAATAGCTGTTTTTTGTTGCAGAGAACAGATCTTTGACACACCTGTAGTAAGATATTGCTAGATTCTTATGCTAGTCTGCCTTTCTCAAAAAAGTTTTTGGAAATACACTAAGGAATAAAATGAAAGTGTTAAGAGAAGAAGAGAAAGCTGTCAATATACCAATGAAAATCCATGTTCAGTTGTGGAATACAACAAATAATGCATGCTAGTGGCACTGGATGAAAAACTGCTGCTGAAGAGAATTGAACGAGTCATTAAAAAGTTTATATCATTTGTCATTTTTGCCAATACTGCCATTTAATTTAAGTGACTTTTAAGGCTTGTTAGGAATCATTTTTTGTCCCGTTCAGGACCACTGTTTTTCACATCTTTGTGAATGGTTATCAACTGTCACTCCTTGTACTTTTGTCTGAAGTTGTAAGTTTCTTAAAACTGCTTGCTTTAACATAAAGCAACTTGCAAATAGAAAACTTTAAAAGTTCAGCATTTGCTTCTCCACGTTGATTCGCTGAGTTCATGCATTGTTTTCAGTAGGTGTGAAAAATACTTCCCCAAACAACATGACAGAGATTCAGCCTTCCAGAAGTGAGAAGCTAGACTCAGTCATGTAAATATGTCAAGACAGATGGGACAAAACTTTAGCTACTAATTAAGTTACAGTATGCCTTGGAAGGAAATAGATTTTTTTCCTCAGTTGTGGTTTCAGTCACAGAAAGTCAAAATGTTTATATTGACACTTCTCAGAATTTCTATTTTTGAAAGATTTATCTGGGTACATTGTATCTGTGTGTGTACTTTTTTATGTGTATCTTTGTAGATAACTTTTTCCCAGACAGCATTAGTAGACGATGTGGAAGCTGGATTTTCTGATAACCCTGCAAACCAGAAATCCTAAGGACTGTCTATGACAAACAGTTCTATGTACTTTTACCATTTTAAAACCTCTCTGTGTTTTGAAGGAACCTAGGTAAAAATGGGCTGGTTCTTGTTTGCTAGTCCAAATATGGATATTTTATATTAAGTGTCTTTGCTGTGAATTTTTGCAACACATTATACATTGTTGCACTGAAATATATGTATCAGATATGTTCATTTATGTAAAAAATATATATTTGACACATAAATAGATGTAGATTTCCATTAGATTATTTGCTAAAATCAAGCAATGAACTGATTCTTTCTTTGAGAAATTTCAAGGATTCTGCCTTTAAGTAGGTGAATTCTTGATATCCTAAGAATACAGCTTTGGCTAAGGGAGTTTTCTCAAAGAACTAGGAAGTATTTATGTAATTATTTATACACTAATGCAGATTGGACAGAATGGACTTCTGCTTATCACTGGGAAAATACTTTGTTTGAGTACACTGTTGACTTTTGATATTAGATAATTATTTTTCTGCACTTTCCTTGTGGTTACCTATTAGGGATCTTCACATAAAAGATTTCAGTTGCTGTTGCAGTCTTTTAGTAAGTTTACAAAAGAATATTCTGTAGAGAAAAATACGTACATGTTGCTTGAGACACTATCACGTGTACAAAAGTTGCATTGAAATGTGGTATATAATGCAGCAGAAGGTAGAATTAAGACCCGTAAACACATTTTAAAACTTTCTGTAGAAGAAACTACTTTGTGGTTACTGAGCTCCAAATATCAATGCATCATTAATAATGGATTATTTGTTTCCAATTAGAAAAGAGACCATTGTTTAGAACTTGAATTTAAATTAATAGTTGTACAAATTCTGATGAGGTAGTACGTAATTATAAGCAGATAAAAAAGCCATAGACTGGATAGTAATTTACAGACATTTTATGCCTCATAGTTCTCTTGTACTGTTATTTTTCAGTCAAACTGAATATAAAAAAAAATCAAATCAAATCAAACCAGAAGCCCACAAAGCGTTTTTTGCACAGAAGTGTAAGGCTTGACTTCTTATTTGTAATTCAAATATAAACATTCAGTTTACAACTGTAATAGTCATTTATTCATCCTAGATTCAAAGTACCTAAAAACAAATAAATAAATCACAGAATTCATAGCAGGTAAGGTATATTGATTTGAACCAACACACTTTACTGAGCTAAAGGTAATCATACATCAGAATCTGACAGGGAAAAAAAAAAAGCCTTTATATATTTATTAAATATATATATATGTTAAAACTATTCTTTGTTTAACAGAAGAAGAAATTAGATAAGCCTATGTCATATGAATCCATTTTTGCTAAATTGTGATAATTGTAGTGCAGCATCCTTAGATTGTCTTGCAGTCTGTTTGAGTTGCTAGTTTATTACCTGAATTTACAGTAATATCCAGCATTCACCTTTTGCTTTCTGGTTAATACAGGTGTAGCTAGATCTTGATTTGAGCAAAATAGCAATACCTTTTTGGATAAGGTGTGGACAGGGATAGACATTACATAGTAGTGGCTTTTACAGCTTCACGTTTCTATTTTGGAATAGAGAGAGCTGTCAGGGAACAGATATTCTGGATGTGATACAAGAGCCATCGGTCATTACTGATGGGATAGTTCACACTGTGTTCATTAATGTCCAATAGCCATGTAATAGGGACTACAGTGATATAGGAAAAAATAAAGCCACAAATGAAACACAGCTGATCAAGTTGAGCAGAGGAGATTCAGATCCGCAGAGAAACAGAGTAGAATCATTTTTACTTGAAATGGAATATTGAATAGAATTATTAATCAAATGTATATGCCAAGCAGAATTCCATCACATGCCACCTGCAGAAAATTTCTAAGATAGAAGGAAAGAAAGTAAATATGCATAGATAAAATGAAATTGTCTGTAATTATTTAGGAACTATGGATCACTGTAATCAGTAGGAACTAAGAATAACATAAAGAAATAAAAGGTCAAGCCAGAAAATAAATAAATAAATAAATAAATTTAAAAAAAGGCTGGATGAGCTGGAGGATTAAAGCTGCAATTTGATATTTTAATAAATTTTAGTATCATACTAGTTTCTTCTATCTGTTTCTGAGTGAACAGCATAAAAATTCTCTAGCTTATGCTAGTTTCAAATAATACGCTGATAGGCATTGTACTTGTTGTATATGACATGCCAAATGCTAATTCACACTGTTTACTTCAGGTGTTCCAGATTTGAAATCTGGTTGGACAAAAAAGCCAGTAAAAACAACAAGATAACTTCTGCAGCCAAAGTAATCCTTCCCTAAGTTTCACCCTCCAGACACCATTTTATGATGTATCAAATGCTCACAGTAAGAGTAGAAAATTCCTTTATTTCAATTGTCAGTAATAAAGAAATTGGATGTGAAATTTATTAAATTATCTGCAAATAACATTGCATCTTCATTCTTTTTACTGCAGAATAATGCAAAAAAAAAAAAGTTTAATTTACTGTGCAGATGGTACTGTCATTTAGTAAAAAAAAAAAACAAAAAAGAACTGCAACGTAAAAAACAGTACACGATCAAAAGAATATTATGTTAGCTACTGTCAAAGAGTTTAATAGTGTGTTACTTCAGATCTATCATTGTTACAGGTCTCCAGTGACCACTAGAAATAGGAGAAATCAGAAAGGAAAAAAGAAAAAAAAGAAAAAAAGAAGGGAAATAAAAAAGGTCCTTTTTGTCAGAAGGATTATTAGCACTCTGTTCTAATATCCACCTGTTTGGAGTGCTTCACTTCTCAAATTCCTAATTAAATCAAACATAGTCTGAAATTCATGGCCAATGGAATTATCAGTGATGGATACATGACAAATTACATATTGCAAGCCTCAAATTATTCCAAAATGTGTTAGTACCTTGGAAAATGGTGATGAAAACACCCTTTTTTTTTTTTTTTAAATGTCGTTCTAGAGAAACTAATTGGTGTTACCAGCAGAGAGAAGGAGCAGTGTGATGTTGCCAGAACACAGATTAGAAACT
Source organism: Perdix hodgsoniae (assembly GCA_035772895.1). Lineage (NCBI taxonomy): Eukaryota > Metazoa > Chordata > Aves > Galliformes > Phasianidae > Perdix > Perdix hodgsoniae. Next base: position 5,878,740 of record JAPSGF010000028.1, on the reverse strand, counting down.
GTAATACAATATTCTGCCTGGCTTTGATTTTTCTTCCTCTGAGGCCTTCTTGAATAGAATGACTACTGGGTGACTGTCACTCCCTTTTAATTATTTTTTTTTCTGTGTTTCATAGTTATTAAAAAGTCTACACAATTGAATAATTTCACTGTGAAGATCCTAAGACCTGGTGATCAGCATAGTCTCCTGGAGATGAATGGCCTCAGTTAACATCTCTGCCTGATTAGCTGCCATCTGTATTAAATTTGTGAATGATTTTGGAGTTAATGAAGTCACACTTTGGAGAGAAAATATGCTGGGGAGAAAAAAATATATATATTTTAAACAAATGCTCCTTTATTTCATTAACAGTTTTTTACGATCATATATTTTAGAACATGTAATACCTGGTAATGCTTAATGCTTTGATATGTGATAAATGGGAAAATATCACAAGAAAAGCTTTGAAAAAAAACCAAAAAAACCCAACATAATCCTGCTCAAGCTGATACATTTGAAATTTGAATTCAAAGCCTCAGATCCAGTAGACTTTTCTTAAGGTCTGTCTTTTTTCCTTCTTCAAGGCAGCCTGTGCAGACTACCAGAAAACATCACAGATCATTGCCAAAGTGTGGAAAATAATTTACTTTCCTTTCAGAGCTCTTTTAAGAACAAACAAAATGCCAGGCTTTGTTTAATCCGATCACTGAAATACCGGTTTTCACTTGCACTGGAAGATCTTTACTTCCCAAGCTAAAGCATAAATATGCACACATACAAATACGAGATGAACATTCCTTTTAAAGTTTAGCATGATTCAGAGCTACCCTCTTGATTGCTTCCTTTCTCTACTCTGGAATATCTTCATGCTGTATTGCATTATGTTGTTGCTTCCTTACTTGCTGCTAAGCAAGGACTGGGAGCTGGCGAGGAGAAAAGGAAATTAAGGATGCTGATCCTCTACAGTTCTTCTTTATTTCACTCTCCACTTTGCCCTGTTTGCCAGTAAGGGCATTGTTTAGCTGTGTATTCTCCGTTGACAACTGCTCTTGCACTTACCACAAGTGGCTTCCTGAAAATGTCTCAAATCTCACATCTTTTGAAGATATGTGCTGCTTATGCTTACCCATAGAACTTTGCTCAATATTTTGTTCGATCCATAGACTTCTTTATTTGGCGCAGTAAAATTTACATAGTAAATCCTTCCTATGTATAGGTAACCAAAAACTGTTTAAACAATTTCAGTTTTGAGTAGCTTCTTTAGAGAGAATGAGGTCTCTCTTGTATGTCAATTTATCAGTTTCTTAAACATTGTATGATTCATTACCCTATTAATTATCAATCTTTAGTATTCATGCTTCAATAGGTCACCACCTTCACGTTTTCGTCTGTAATCTTACAAATTTTTATGACAGCCAGTATTGAGTGTAATTTTATACACATTTGAAAGTGATATATGGACACTTTCTATTGTGTGTATCCTCTATCTCATAATAGCATAGACACCTTTTCTAAAACTTTGTTATACTTGTTATAGATAATTGACATTCTGCTTGTTATCCCATTATCTATTTGCTCATCAAACCACACTCACTTACATCAATACCCTATTAAGTTTTGCAACTACAGTAATTCAAGTGTATTTATAGCTCTTTGGAACATAGCTTTATCCTACAAGGGGGTACTTAATAGTTTTGTCAACAGACACAACCCCTCACTGAGCAGCTGAATGATTTCACTTGGTTATATTCATTACAATTCACAAACTTGATGATCTCATCAAACAGATTCGAAACAGGGTCCATAAGTGTAGGATAAAAAAATAGAAGCCTCGCCAATGAGGATAAAGGGATAGGATAAATAAATAAGGGAAAGGATAAATGAAAGACTGTTCAGTAGAATCAAAGAATTGTAGGATTGTTTGGTTTGGAAAGGACCCTTAAAGTCATCTAGTCCAGCAATTAACAGGGACATCTACAGCTTCATCAGGTCCAGCCTGAGCTTGAATGTCTCCAAGTATGGGTCATCCACCACCTCTCTGGGCAACCTGTGCCAGTGCTTCACTACCCTTACTGTAAAAAACTTTTTCATTATATATAATCTAATTCACCTCTCTTAGTTTGAAACTGTTCTTTCTTGTCTTGTTACAACAGATCCTTTTAAAGAGTCTGTCCTCTTTTTTTTCTATAGTTCCCCGTTAGATACTGAAATGCTGCTAACAGGTCTCCCCAGATCCTTCTCTTCTCCAGGCTGAAAAGCTCCAGCACTCTTAGCCTGTCCTCACAGGGCAGCAGTTCCATCCCTCAGATCATATTTATGGCCCTCCTCTGGACACTCCCTAACATACTCATATCTTGCCTCTACTAAGGACTCCACATTTGGATGCAGTTCTCCAGATGAGATGTCACCAGCACAGAGCAGAGGGGCAGGATCACCTTCCTCAACCTGCTGGTCACACTTCTTTTGATGCAGCCCAGACTTGCTTTATGGGCTGTGAGGGCATACTGCTGGCTTATGTCCAGCTTGCCATCTGCTAGCACCTGCAAGTCTTTTTCAGCAGGACTGTGCTCTATCCTTACATCTCCCAGCTTGTATTGACAATGGGGGTGGCCATGACCCAGATGCAAGTTCTTGCACTTGGATTTATTGAACCTTATGAGGTTCACTAGAATCAGTATTCTAGTACTTTGAAAACTGAAAAGATACAATTTGCCTCGATGTCCATCACATACTTTCTCTGCAGTCTTGAGTGATCGCGTAGTATGTCTTCACCTGAGTTTCTTGGTCATACAGACCACAACAGAAGACTAGAATAACACTGTTACATTATCTACTGTAGAGTAATAGAAAAAAAAAGGGAGAGGAGAGGAGAGGAGAGGAGAGGAGAGGAGAGGAGAGGAGAGGAGAGGAGAGGAAAAAGCATATTCCTACTCTACATCTTGGATGAGGCAATAATGAATGCTGTAAGAACTGTTAGAATTGCTGCAGCTGTAATAATCCAAGGACTTACAAATGAGGTATAGGTTTTTTGGATGAAGACAAGGTATTTCATGAGCTTCTCTGGATGTATTTGGAAAAAATATTTCACTCTTTCAAGGAATAGATAACTTTTTTAGATCTTAGAAAGAAACAATGGACTCAAAAACTGAACACAAATTGAAGTAAAAGAGAGTAGTTTATAAGCTGTGGGTATACAAAGATTAGAAGGAAGGAAGACGTTACGTTATGGTGAAAGCTCATGTAGAACTCATCAATCTAATTTTTTACAGGAGTTTCTTGCTGGGAAGACTCTTCATCATATTACTGAGGTAGATACCACAAGTGTTCTTCAGTATGTTGATTTTATTTATTTTTTATTTATTTTTAATTTTTTTCTTGAAAGAGTAATTTTAAGTATTTGTTTTGTAAAGCAGTGTTCTACATGATTGATGAAATCAGGACTGGAAAAGTGGTTTCCATTCTGGCTTTTGCTACAAATTTAGTAATTCTTCAGTAAATTCATTATCTCTGGAATACATTATCATTATCTCTGGTGCTATGGTGAACATCCAAATACATAACCATCAAACAACAGTATAAACAACCAGCAGATCAACATCTCTCTGTATAATCAGTAACCATGAAAGGCATGTAAAAAAAAAAAAAAAACACTAACTGTACTATGCAAAAATGTTCATCAGATTTCCTCCATGAACATTTCCAAAAGCCACAACTATATCTCTTTTTTGCAGTGCTGCTGATCCAACTGAATGTGCTGTGTTTGCCTAACAAACATTTATTGCCTTGAGAAGATTGAGGAGGTAAAAGAGCTTGTATAACACATATGTAGATATTGCAAAAGACTTGAATTCAAGACACTCTTGACACAAATGTGGTGCCCTGTGTCAGAATATCCATAATATTATTTACCTGATTATCATGTACCTTTATATTCCCATGTAGCAGTGTCAGTAGGTGTGTAAGCGGTATTTACTGACTGGGAAGAGTCATCTGAGTGTCCACATAAGTGCAGTGCTCGTGGAGTTTCAAAGTAGATGGAGGCATTCTTATGAGAAGTTTTCCTCATCAGTGAAATTTCTAATTGACTCACACCATTCCACGCTTTGTCATGTCCAATTCTGATGCCTTGTTGTGAGAGTGATGTGCCACTTAGAAGTAGGCATCTACTTTCAAAATTAGTTAAGAGATGGACAAAAAATGAGTCATTTTTTATTATGTGAATTAGAGATCTTCAGTTTATGCTGGTGCCAAACCAATTTTGAAAAGGTTTTGTTCAACCTGTTGTATTTAATTTAAAGAAAGGACTATTTGGAGCAAGAAGTAGAATGTGATCTTATGTTGCACAGCCAATAACTTCACATTGCATAAACAATATAAAATTATTCTATTGCCTCCATGGAACACCTGAAGTACAGTGTTCATCTTGTTCATGTTATACAAGTGTATGTTATATTATTTCAAGATTATACAAGATGTTATCTTATTTCAAGACAGTAGATGGTATAATGTTAGGCACAGGGTATTATAAAATATACGCATATGAGATTTATTCTTAACAGTGGTTTCTCACCATAGAGTAACACAATACAATTTCCAAACTAATTATAAATTCTGACTCACTGGTGATGATTAAATTATGATAATTTTATCAAACCAGAGGAAATTAGTATTATAAAAGATAATACCAATACCTACTTTCTTTTCACAATTTCCTTCCAGCCCCCAAATCTGTCAACTCACAATGTAATTTTTAATTTGCTGTTTAAACAGAAAAAAAACTAGTGTAGAACTTTACAGTGTATTAAAAGAATTAGTTGAACACAAGTTTAAAGTGGCTTGAGTTTTCAAATTTTCAAATGCATTACAATTATATTTTCTTGCCGTTCAAGAAATATTCTGTAATGCCACGTAACATTTTTGAGATCAGTGAATATTAAGCTGTATTTTTCAATACTAATGCTTCTATTCTAATAAATTTGAGAGATACATAGATATGACTGAGCTAGCTTCCTTACTGTTATTCTTTCTTAAATTTCAGATGTGAGTTTTCATGAGAAATGGTTGTTTCCATTTTTTCCTGTCTGCTAAGAGAGAATGTAATCCTGCTATCATCTAATTAGGAGGAATGGGACTAACCATGCTGCAGGCACAGGCAATAACACAAGTTTGAGGAGCCGCTGTGTAGACATCAATGAACACTTTATTAAATTATACAGTTTTCTAAGCAGGCACGATCTCTCAGTGCCCCAATTCTTTATGCTTTAGTGAACTGCCTGTGCTCTCTGAAGCTGTAAGGTTTCAGCTTGAGCTGAAGATATAAACTCCTGATGAGATTATGGTGAGTTTTTAGATACTTGGCATGCTTCTGTGCTTATTCTATTTCTCTAATAAAGCTGATAGTTTGCCAGCAGGTGAAAGCACTGGACAGCAAAGACTAGGAAATTTAAAATTCCACCTGCCCTGAAGGAAAAGCATGTCTTTTTTGTAACCATTTAGCATTACTCATTATAATTCACTTTATTCAGGAAAACCCTTCAGGATAGAGGGAAAGAATATTAAGTCCCCAGGTCTAGATATTCAGTGGTCTCTCAGTTTTGGCTTTTCAACACATCCAGACAGAAATTTCTAATATTCTAATTAAATTAAAAAATAATAATAATAATAAAAAAAACATAGCCTATGAAAGATGGACTGAGTAGAATAAGAAATTGTGATATTTACAAATTCTATTTATTATACTCTTCAGTGCTTGCTCTTATATCCAGATTACGGTGATATATTCTCTACTATACCAGCACTCCCTTCTTCTTTTTCACTATCATACATGCTAAATATCAGAACAATGATTTTTTAGTAAGTAAACAAGGGAAGATAGTAATTACAATCAAATACTAAGACCCATAACTGCTTTTACTGCTTTTTTTTTTTTTTTTTTTTTTTTTTTTAAATAAATGAAGTAGAGGTCTGCCTTTATAAAAGGAGTCTGCAAAGATACCTTATGGAAGGTAGCATTGCCATTGCTAAACATAATGGGGATAAGCATTTAGGAAGTATGTAGGATGAAGTCAGGAAAGAGTAGGAAAGAGATAAAAATTCACTTACAATCTTGAAGAATACAGCAGACAGTTAGTAGTATAAATGTGACTCCAAAATGCTATGGATAGAGTCACAGGAGACCAGCTCAGACCTTACCTAAATAGGAGGGAACCATGCGATGAATACTGTGTCGTTTGATGTGGAATTGTGTGTTACACTGGCTGGAAAGTAGGACAATCAAAGTTGTTTTCAACAGAAAACAGAAACTCTGCAATTGGTTTTGGGATGAAATTGAATAAATGGAAGAGTATGACTGAGCTGATCTAAAAAATAGTTATTCATATTTAGGAAAATAGGGTGGCCCCTGGTGACTGAAGGAAGACATAATGAGAAATAATTATATGGAAAAATATGGGATGGAGTTCTACAGGACAGAGCTAAAAAAGGACTTTGGTAAATACTCTGCTCATATTAGCTGTGTATAACCCATCTCTGAAAGCAGCCCACTTAGCTTTCTCATTTCAAGGTTCAGTCCCACCTCATTTCAGCTGCTGATAATCCTTGGGTTTCTCAATGTTTAACCTAATCATTGTAACTGAAATAAATTGCTTATACTAGCTGTGGTGGACAACTAGAGTAATCTCTTATTTTCAGCAGTCATACCACATTCTCATTCATTCATTCATTCATTTATTTATTTATTGAGTGATGCAGTTATCCTTTTCCCTTCCCTTCCCTTCCCTTCCCTTCCCTTCCCTTCCCTTCCCTT